>UCOM01000057.1:0-167789 GCA_900474385.1 Ormyrus pomaceus
CGCCAGTGGGACTCGCGCCCACTGAGCTGCTCGCCGACGTCGCCTTTCAACAACACCCAGCAAGTGTCAAGCAAACTGGCATCGAGCGATTCTTTTCTAGCGGGGATTTGGGTGTCTTTTGGGAGGTTTGTCGAGGGGGGAGGAAGTGAGAGCTTTGGTTTTTGACCGATTTTTCGGAGGTTTATTTGACATTTTGCTGGAAATTGTTGACAATTAATGCTGGCTGGGGCAGTTTCGCGAAATGTTTTGCTGCTAGGGCAACCATAAAAATAAATAGCCTACGTTTACGCGCTGGAACGCGTACAGCGTGTGTGCACAGCACCGCCTCGTTCTATTCAAATAGAATGGAATTTTCTAAGTCAATACATTTTTAAATCTTAATATGCAAGATCTTTATCTGTAATGGCAGCGCCAATTGTCTGCCCGATAGAATCTCATTGTAATCAAAGTAAACGCTTTGTTCGCTGTAATGTTTATAAACAAATAGCTACTTAAGTATGGAAGAGATTTCAAATGCGATAAGTCATTGTGTACCGTAAAGCCGAATTAATTTACTTGCCGCGTTAATTTTCATTTCTGTATAAATTAATTGTGCCCTCGCTCGGGAAGTCTCGTTATTAAGCACTTTTCTAATTACACTCGCCGACTCAATTTACTAAAATGTACAACATCGGGGACGTACACGCGCCCGGCAATTTTTTCAGCTTTCGTCCGAATACACCTACCTTTTAAGAGGAAAATATAAATTAAGCTCACTTTGTACGGCAATTAGCGTGTAATTGCCGTGTAACAGCGCGTAACAGGATAAAGCGAAATTCAATTTCCCGCGTATAGTTTTCGCGAAAAATCAGACCCGAAAGCTCGGCGCGCCGGCATTCGATGCCCTCCTACGCCGTTCAAACAAAAAATCGTACGTGTCCGCGGTCGCGAACGACACCTAAAAATTGTTTGCCTATTAAAAAATACATCAGCTCGTCTCTTCCGGATCTCCGCGTCGATCCCGCGGCGGAGATCGCTCGGGTAGCTCTCGCCGGTTACAATAGCATGCATGCGCCGTATCTGTCGAGAAAAATTGGAAGAATGCGCAAAAAGTGTCTGGGAAGCAAGAAAGAGGAAGAGAACGAGAAAGAGAGAGAGGGAGAGTGGTCAAACTGGTCTGGGTAGGGGTCAAACGTACACGCGAGCGCGCGAGAGAGAGATGCTGATGCCGTTACATAGGTAGATCCGCGAATTTAGTCGCGGGCGCTACACAGCAGGGGAGAGCTCCTCTAAGCTCTTGTTTACGTCCGCTCGGCTGGCGCCTTGGTGAAAAAGGCGCGCGCGGGGTTCCGCTCTTCGTCCGTGTCCTCTCCTTCGCGACTGTAAATAAATATGCGCGGCAACGCGCGCATGGGGGATACTCGCGAACGCGGGACGGAGATAGAGTGAGAGCGGAGAGAGCTGCGAACCTGGGAAAAGACACGGACGCGTACGAACACAGGCGCGAGCAGCGCGCGGTAGCGAGAGAGACCGCGAATGTACGGAGCGCGATAAGGAGAGGAGCTGCTGGGGGTGGCGGGGGGGAGGGAGAGGGGAGGGGGGGGGGGTACCAGCAGATCCACACACAGGACGGGATAAAGAGAGAAAGAACGAGAGAGAGAGCGGGAAAGACTCACCTTGCTGGTGACATCGGAGACTTCCCTCATGATCTGCTCGAACCTGGCCGTCTCCTCGGCCTGCTTCTGGTTGAGCAGGGCGATCTTCTCGCTGAATTTGCGGGGATTCGCCATGATGACGACGATGGCCGCGTGCGCGGAGACGAAGCGGCACGAGTATCAGCCAGCACTGTTAACTACAACACTACGGAGCTGGAGATGGTTACCGAGGAACTGCTCCCTCGCTGCCGCCGTCGCCGCCAATGCCCGCAGTAGCGGTAGGAGTAACAGTAGCGCCGCAGCAGCACCTCTGCTACCCGTTGTTGTTGATGTTGTCGCTGATGTCGATGTCCCCGCGCAGCCGCTGCCGTCGCCACCGCTACCACTTTCCTCGTCGACGTCGCCGCGATCGCGAACCACTCGGTTTTTCTCCGCATCAGCGCGCGCGCCAGCGCTTCTCAAAGCTCCGCTGCTGCTGCTGCTGCTGCTGCCTCGAGCTTCTAGGCCCGTCCGTGGCGCCCTCTCCGATATACGTACGACTACGTCCCTATAGATCAGATCCCCTCGCGCGGGCCGACTTTTTTTTATCGCCGCGAGCAGTGAGCAAAGACTTTCCTCCTCGATCCTGCGTAGAAGCTGCCGCTTCGCGTGTGCCCAGCGCGATGATCTCTATCAGCGGTGCTCGGCCATCAGCCGCGACGGGTCCAAGGCCCCGACGACGTCGTCATCCCGAGCGCTGAGTCCGCCTGCACGGCGCGCAGATTCGATGGGGCCACGAGTATGCAAAACGCCCGCTGGCCGCTACGCACTTGCTTGATCCACGGCTGCCGAGACCGACAATGCGAAACTGGGCACTGGCTGTTTTTGTTTGACGAGCAGGCCCACACACGCATACATGCACGCGCGCGCGCGAGGCTGAGAGAGAGAGAGAGAGCAAGAGCGACAACAAAACAAGTACTCGATGCGCGCGCGGCCGACACACTATTAGCGCGCGCGAGCCCCGCTAAGCCTGATTGTACACGCACACACGATCGCGGCGCCTGTTATATTTTTCGCGCAGTCGCGCCGCGAGGAGCACGGTGCTGATAAGCAGCGACCTTACCGACCGAGTATCTGCAACTCCACGCCTACTGCAGCGCGCGCATGCTAAAACTACGTTTTGTGGCAGTTGCAGTGGCCCGTCCCCCTACTCTAGTACTCTCTGAGAACAATACCTACTGCTACCCTCCTCGTCCGAACCTGCATTCTTGAATTGTTGAAAAGATTGGCTTACTACTCTTTACTGCACTACAGCTGCTCGAGCTCATTTTAAAGGATCGAGTTTTAACGGTCGTGCTGTGTGTTACACAATTTGTGGCGTCGCTTTTAATTTCCACGTGGTTCCCAACTGTTTAGCTTCTGCGAATAATGTGCTGAATATCCAGGTTAGTTTGGCTCCTACAAGTACTCGTAATCAAAATCCTTGAACTTTTTCATAGAGATTTCCTGGTTGTTTTAGGAGAGATAAATTGCACAGTGGTTGCATTGTGCAAGAACGCGCGGGCCGATGAACGAATTTTATGTACGTGAGCATCGGCGCTATCCCCATGACCGACATCATCCCTTGGACGCAGAGTCGTCAATTGCACTGTGAGGAAGTGTATTTGTTAGGAAAGGATTATTTACAAAAAGATGGAAGACTTAAACGAAAAGCTTATCGAGCTGCTGGCATCTTTGCCAATGCCATCCTCGTGTACACAAGAGAGGAAGGATACAGGTGGAGAGGAGAGCATCAACGGCACTATAGAAATTCACAAACATACCACTACCACTACAATAGTGGACCGAGACGAGGTAGACTTAGAGATAAACAAATCTTCAACAGAAGATCACTTACAGGTGTACAGAAAAAACCTCATAGATGATTTGCCTAGATTATTAAGTCAAGGAGATTCTACTCTCTTGGCAGCAGCAGCTGCAGCTGCTGTAAAATATCACTCAAATTATTTACCTCCTATTGGAGTGTTTTGGGACATAGAAAATTGCCAAGTAATATATTACAATATTTTCTAATCGAAAATATTTGCTAGATTGATTTTTTAATCTTTATTTTATTTGAAGGTTCCAAAAGGTCGCTCTGCTATGGCTGTTACAGCTGTAATCAGAGAAAAATTTTTTAGTGGCTACCGAGAAGCTGAATTTATAGTTGTTTGTGATGTACAAAAGGAGAATAAGCAAATCATCCAGGAGCTAAACGACGCACAAGTAGATCTGATACATGTATCAGCTACTTGCAAGAATGCTGCTGACGAAAAACTTAGACAATCCATTAGGAGATTTGCTGATACTCATGGTAATCCAGCATGCATAATATTGATATCAGGTGATATTGATTTTGCTGCTGATCTGAGCGACCTGAGACATAGAAAAAAAATTCATGTCATTTTATTGCACAAAGAAAATACTTCTGAAGCTTTGATAATGTGTGCTGACGAGCATTATGATTTTACTAAGCTTCTACAACCACTTCCCTCCAGAACACCTTCCAAGGTAAATTTTTTAACTAAAAATTTTCCAAACACAAGAAACAATCAAACAATTTTGCAGCTTTCTGAATCATATGACCTCCTAGTCTGTAATCTTCCTGTTGACAAGGACGTTGTTGGTATCAAACGTCGTCTTAAACAATTATCAAACAATTGCGGTGGAAGAGTAGTACAAGTTCGTTCAAATGCTGCAGTCGTGAGATTTTGTTCCAAAGAATCAGCAGACAGGTAAATAAACACAAAAATCATTTCCAAATATCGTGTAAGAGGGCGCAACGTGTGTTCGCGGGAAATTTTCCGCCAAAGCGTGATCGTGAAATAGTATTCACACAGACTAATGACAACAATACAGTCGTCAACGTTCTGAACTTAAATTGACTGTTTGATACAATGTGCTCGCAAGAGCGGGGATGAAGATGTAAATAATATAGTGTGGCTTTAGATTTTCGAGGGCATATCGCAATGTAACGGACGACGCAACGCGCAATTTAAAGCTAGTCGGCCGGCTCGATTGATCGAGATTTGTTTGACAAATTTTATAGCGTCGATCATACAGTTTCGAAAAGTTTAAAACTTTTTGTATAAATTGCCATAAATAAGGGGGATAGGACTAGTAATAATTAAAGTAGTAAGTCATGTATTTTTTCAACAAGTAAAGGCATCTAATTTTCTCAAAAGAATAAAATTTAATTTTGAGGTGTTGTGAAATAGTTAACTAACTAATTTGTATCTTTTTCATTTTGAAAATAGGGCTCAAAAGCGTATGCATGGAGAGTACGTTTTTGATTCAAAGATTAGTGTCAGATATTTAAAAGAAAAGGATACAAATTGTAGCTCCAAAAATCGAGGTATGTACGTAATTTAAATTTCCTATCAGTAAGTAATCTTATGTTAGGTTTTCCTTCTATTGACCTTGCTTTGTTTATATTTGTCTTGTTGTTTTTTTTTCATACAAACGTATTCATAACCATATAACCATATATTATAAAATTCAAGTGATTTGTTATATACATTTCAAACTTATTTTATTATTAAATCTTTTGTTTTTTCATCAAGTCAAGAAAAATAATTTAAAGGTTACAGACCTTTTGTTTTCTTATATTCTAACCTGAAGTTGAAATACTATTTTTTATAGAAACTAGTATTGTTCGTGAGAGTACAGCTAGTGAATCAGAGGCTGTTGTTGAAACTACGAATGAAATGTTTGGAGTAGCAAGTGCGATTGCAGGTGCAAGAAGCTTACCTGGTACTCCTCATTATCCAACAACCTCACCAGTAGTGGGAAATTATAATAATTGGAATGGAATGTATTGTGTTCCTCAAGGGTATGTTTTATTTTGCAATTATTGACTAAATTATTCAATAATATTTTATTTTCCAATGATGAGTCCCCGAGAGTGAGCTCTTGAGTCGCAGGTTGATTCTTTTGAATCCTTGCAGATTCGGGTTGTGATGTTTAGAAGCTTTGATCTTATCTGAAATTTTAATGTTTTATATTAATTAGTGTATTTTTTAAATAAATATTTGTTTGAATCGATAATTTGTTTAATTTTATAGAGTTTATCCTCCACCACCGACTTTTGCCAGACCTTATCTTCCAAGCAATACATGTAGACCTTATGCAGAGCATAGCAGAAGTCAGTCACCTCAAGTTTGGCAATTACCATGTGCACAGCAACAAGCACATCGGTACTGGGATGATCGTAAGGTAAATTTTAAAACTTGAATAGTAAAATAAATTTTCATCTAGAGAAAAAGTTATTAACAAGTCTAGTAACAAACGTATTACTTATTTGCAGCAACAACCAAATCATATGAGAGGTAGTCAATTTCCTCAATCATCTGATTGGAATCCACCAAGACCACCTTGGCCTACGTCTAGTAATCACAATAACTCTGGTGAGAACTTTTATATTTATAAAATTAATTAATAATGTTAGGATTCCTGCTTTATTTAATTTCATTTTAATTTTTAAATATTTTTATTTTTATTTTTTTTCCTAGTGTTTAATCAATCTCATAAAAGGCGAAGTCCATCCCCTATGTACAGAGCTCAAAATCAAGATATCAATCATTGGAATGGTCAAGTAAGAATTACGGTTTTAAATTAATCCTTTGAAATATTACTGCAATAATAATAAATATTATTTTTTATTTTTTTTTTTTAGGGTCACAATGTGAATACCAGAAAAAGCGATCGCACTCCTTCGCCGTACGATTTAGCTACCTTGCCTTCTAACGGTCAGCGAACCGATCGTATATCTCCGTATAGACATAGTGATGGCGAAAATGAAGAAGTTGAAGTAAATCTGCAATGTTTAATACAAATATAAATTAATATCAAAAAATAAAAAAATTAATATTTTTATTCTTTTCCAGAATTTCTTCAATCCTATTAATAGTCGAAATAGTAATGGAGTTTCAAATAGCTCGTATACACCTATTGAACTTCAAGTTACCAATCTGGATCAAAATATTGATCCAAAAGATATGAAACGAATTTTGTCTTCTGTATTTATGGAACACGTTACTGTACGAAAAGTTGTTTTGTAAATGTCAAATATGTTTTGTAACGAATATTATAAGATTATTAATTATTGCAGGTGTTACAAGTATCAATTTTTATACAATCAGATGGTAATTTTGCTGCTACTGTTAAAGTACCCTCGCTATCAGAAGCACAATATGCAATTTCTCAACTGCATCGTCGTAAAGTTGGATATAAACGTATCCTAATTTCATATGTTCATACTGGTGGACCAAATCCACAGATAGTTCGATCACAAATTGTTATGTTATTGCAAGAAGTTCCAGGACATAAATTACCTCTCTTCAAATTTCGTGAAATGTACGAGAGTCGCTTCATGATATCCATAAGTATTTCAGAATTGTACAAATTAAAAGATGTTTGCATCATTAGCGATGATCCAAGTGGAAGAATGGTGTCTCTGAATCCCGATCATCGAAACACACCCTCTCCATGCTTAAATACCACTTTGGTAATCAATTTTATTATTTATATTCTTTAAAAAAATAAATTTTTTATTTTGTTGTATACTAAAAAATTGTGATGATAAAAGGCCGAGTTTGAATCATCATTGCTATGCTGGTTGAGCTTTTCGTTCCCTGTTGCTTTGAATGAATCATGATTTTATTTTCTCAAGCGATAAATATTTCTGAATTGAATTTTTTCTGAAAGACATAAAATATTTTGAGTCGAATTGAAAGTAACTCGAATAATTTTTCTAGGATGGACAATCCTTAGAATTACCTTATTGTACAATTCATGCCCAAAATCCGTGGACAGATAAAGGATGGGCAGAACAAGAAATGGCTTCGCTACCGGATATTAAAATATCTTTGAAATTACTCTCTGAAAGAGTTCATAAACTTTTGTCGTCACACTCGGGAAGTTTACCGTTACCAAGTTTTCCCAGTTGTTATGAAGCTGAATTCAGTGAACTTCTCGAGTTTAACGAAAATGGAGTACCACTTGAACATTTAGTGTCTTGTTTGCCCACTGTAGAATTGAAGCAAGGAATAGGTAGTGTAAAGCATATTGTTTGGTCTACTAATAAAAATCACAATGAAAGTCATGAAGGTAAATTCTGATTAAAACAATTAAATTATAAAAATTTCTTTAAAATCATAAATAAAGAAATTTCTCTTTTTAATTTTCAGAAAATAATAAATGTATTAGTCCCCCTTTAGCAAATCAATTGGCTCTTTTCAGTCGTGAATTAGTCGATCTACTTAAAACTGCTCCGCACTGTCAATTATACTTTAATCGTTTTATACCAGCTTATCATCATCACTTTGGTAGGCAGTGTAGAGTTGCAGATTATGGATTTACCAAGTTAATTGACCTGCTTGAAGCTTTAGCTCACACTGTACAGGTAAATTGAAAATAATAAAAAAAAAATCGTATTTGAATAATTTTGTAATATGAAAATTTCTTTATAGGTAATGGGGGAAGGTAATAAACGTGTAGTAACTTTATCTCATCGTGCTCAAGTTCGTCGGTTCACTTCGGACTTGCTTCGCGTTTTGAAAGCTCAAGCTAGCAAACAAGTTACACTTTCAGAATTTCCAAGTGTTTACGCCCGAGTAATCGGTATTTTAAATTTACATCATTAAAAATACGTTCTTTAAGAACAAATGATTTACTATTCATAAATTCTTGCAGGTAAACCATGGGATGTAACTGATTATGGTATATGTGACATCGACGATATACTGAACGAAGTTTCGGAAAATACTGTCGTAGTAACGAACTTTAATAATGGTGAAGATCGTATGATTGCTATTCCTAAAAGGGAACAAACTGCTGAAGAAATCGAAAGAACTAGACAGTTTGCTACGGAGGTATTAAGATCAAACTACTTTTAAGATCAAACTGATGTTATAAAATAAAAATTCGTGATAAGTTTAAATATTTATAAATTCTTTATAGGTTGTTGAATTATTAAAACATGCACCTCAGCAACGAATGTTATTTAATAAGTTTGTACCCTCTTATCATCACCACTTCGGTCATCAGTGTCGCGTCTCCGATTACGGGTTTACAAAACTTATTGAGCTTTTCGAGGCAATACCTGATATTGTCAAAATAGATGAAGATAATGGAGGAGAGAGAAGAATTTCATTAACTGAAAAAGAAGGACTTCGTGTTTTGGGAGAACAAATAACCAAACTAATCAGCCGATTTGCAACTAACGGTCAACTTAACGTTTCAAATGTGGCTTCAACCTTTCTTCAAGAGTTTGGATATGCATTGCGTCCAGAATTATTCAACTGCAACTCAATGTTGCAACTTATGGAAAAACTTGAAGGCACCGTAAAGGTACTGTCAATGAGATATTTTAGACTTATATCAAAATATATTGTATATTTTTTATATTATATTTTTTAATAACAGATAGTCAATACAAAGGGTGGTGTCGCTATTGTATCGATAGACAAAAGTCATATCCAACATTTAGGCCTAGAATGTCGCAAAGTATTAATGGATGCACCTAACTATTGTTTACCTGTAAACAAATTTCAAGAACTTTATGAGCAAATTTATCATAAAAAATGCTCTATTGAAAAATACTCGCTCACCCTTGAACTTTTTATTCGCGTAAATATCTTTATCTTTTATTATAAAACTAAATTAGCTTTCTTTTTAATAATTAAGATTATTTTTTTCAGATTTTTACTGCGAACAATGAGCGTTTAATTGAATTAACTCCTTTACAACGTTTCGCTTGCATTGTACAACGTGTACTTATGCAGTATAATGGAAAAATAAATTATTCACAGTTCGAAGTAGCATATTTAACCTACACAGGTGCTGCTTGCAGACCTGCACAGTATGGCTATCCTACTGTTTATGCCCTTCTTCGCGCAATACCATGCACGGTAACTCTTAAAGAGATGCGTCATAGAAGAAGAATCATTCAGCTGAATAAAAAACTTGCTGGTAAATAGAAATTTCATTCAATTATTTAAAAGAATTTAAGTGACTGAATTGAGAATAAAAATCTGTTTTTTATAGCGGTAGGTTTACTGCCCTCTACATATGCATCTTCAGCGTCACCTCAACCAGATACAGATTCCAGTAATGATTCAATTGAAACTGATTTTCTTTCCTCACTTCCGGCAAATACGTCAAATATTTCGTTAAGTATGGGTGATCGTATGAAGTGGGACAACAATAGAAGCCAATTTTCATGGAACGAAGAACCGAATAAATGGGAGAAAAAAACAAGTCATTGGGCACTATCAGGTACAGACGATGCACAAAAATGGTTAGATTTGGAGAACAAAAAAGACAATTTCTTTGATAGTCTTGAAAAAGTAGCAAATACTTTTCCTCCACCTCCACCAAGACCAGATTCACCGGAGGTATGCAAATTAAAGAATTTTATTTCGTTAAATAGAATATGCATATTTTGTATTTATTGCATTTCTGTTAATTTCTGCTTTAGAATGTTCACATTAAAGAAAATCACTGGAAATCTTCCATTTGGTCTACACCACCGAAATTTAATTTCCAGGATATGCATTCTACGAATGTTGAGGTAAAATTTGAATATAGGTTTAATCTTTGATCAGCAAAATTATCAACGCATAAAACTGATTTTTCTCCGTCAGGTACCTCCTCTGACCTTATCACCGTTGAAGCAAATGAGTACTAGCGAAGCTTCGAATTTAATTTCTCCAACCAAAAACTTGCTGCCAGCTGCAGCTAATCCTTTGGATCCTCGCATATCACCGTACTTTACCAATAAGCGTAATACAATAATTGCACCGCATCCATCAGAAGTGCCATTGCCGTCATTATCATTCACCCCAAAGAAAAATATTACGCGAGACGAAAATAATAAGAATTCTTCAATGAATAATGCAGATATCTCAGTATCTCCCATTACATCGAAAAACGATAAAAACGCGGAAAGTGATGGTATTGATAGAATTCATAACACTACTCCTAGCAAGCGCTGTAAGTATGATTGAATAATTTGAAAAACTTGTATCTCGTTTTTTAATATATTATTCAAACTTTTTCCATTGCAGCATATTTTGGAAAGTGTCGTTTGGCTGCACAATTTAATCAGCCACCTTTTGATTCATGAAAAATTAACAGACGTGTTTATGAAGTTCTATTTTTTATGAAACATCAAGGATTATAAAAAAAAAAGAATTATGCACCTTCTCGTAAGCCGCATGTTTACTTCGTGAGTAAGCTACTTTTTATTTGTTCGAGTATCTACGGTCTAAAGAAACACGATCATGATCCGGGTAGGTACTTGTAGTGAAATTTTACGTCAAGAATGTTTGCCAACGAATTACCGTATCACAAGCATAATCCATTCGTCATAATAGTACGCTAATAGTAAGGCCCTTGAAAAGTTATTTGAAATGACCTTATAAATCTTATTTATTATAAAGATCCTATATCTGGATCGCGCAGCATTTCCTCGTCTGTGATAAATATTTTGTATAAAATGATTCGTATGAATTTAAATAAGCTGTTCAAATCGAGCACATATTTTTTTGAATCAATTTTAGTCGCAGGTTAATTTTTGTATTAATTTTTTATTACTCGAATACGAGAAAATGCAATTTTAATATAATTGTATTGATTTTTTATGTACTTTTATAATGGTTTAGAGTACTAATAATCGAAAAAATTGTGCTACGATTGTCAGATATTTTAAAGTGAAAGGTGATTGGAAATTAGTATGTAGATATAATGCATTCTACTCTATGTTACAAAAGAATTATTGTAAAATATCTGCGAATAAGTGAATGATTATATAATTGTTGTGGAAAATAATAACAATTCTCGAGAATGAATTTCTTTCCATTCCGAGTATATAATGAAAGGATATAATATTGTAATAAAGCAAAATAATGCGAGTTTTTAAAAATGCGTAATCGTTTAGCGAAAGTACTTGATAGTTGGCATTTTACTCAAAAATCTTACCGCTAATTACTGACAAAACAAAAAAGTAAATCGTACGTGATGTGTATTTGTGTATGTACATTAGACCAGTAGAGTCCTTGTATTCGTCCGTTATTTTTTTAAGTTGAAAACGTATTATTTCTTTGGATTTAAAAAGTGTGATACATTCGTTCAGGATTGATTTGAATGCTTTTTACATGCTAATGCTTTTATGAGATACTTAGTTTTTAAGGGTCGAATTTTATTTAGAATAGAAATAAAACTTAGCTTTTTTTATGAGTGCTGCAAATAGCTACTTTTCAGTAGATTTTGTTAAACAATTAAATTGGAAGAGTAGCACTACGCCTGATGATAAAAATTTGTTTCATTTATAGTTATGTTAACATAATAAATTTTCAAAATACGAAATAAACGAAATAATTATGCACGTTTTATATTGTTTAATAATATTTGTAAAAAAATAATGATTTTATTTACATCTTATAATTATTGTCTTATTAATATTTAAATAAGAAACATTATAAAATAAAAACGTTCGAAATTTTTTTTAATTTTTCCAAAACAACCATTTTATTTAAATTTTATGTAATAAATTTATTAAATAGCATAGTATACTTCGTTACTATTTGACTGAAAGTTTATTTATTAAACAATCAAAAACGTGCAAATTATAATGAATCGTTTTTTATAAATCACACAAGTAGTCTTTTGAAGTTGAATAACTTTTAACATATTAGAGTGTCTGCGTCAGGTTTTCTTCATGAACAAAGAATTTAGCTATGTATTAAATTTACAATAATTGTGCCCACAAAAATTTACACTTACAAGTTTGTTTATTTATTTATTATGTTATAGTAAGTTATTGAATGTTTTGTATTTATTAAGCGCGATTGGAATCTTAATAAGTCTAAAAAAGATTTAACTAGTCAATAAGTTGCGATCTCAATGAATTATAAAACTTGTTATCTTTTTTTGCCTCTTAAACTGAGCTTGCAAGTTCTTATTTCAATTTGAATTGATGTATAAGATTTCCTAAAATACATTTTATTTTCAATGATATTAGAAATTAACTTGCTGTGAAATAGAAAATTTCAATAAATTTAGAACAAAAATACGTATCAGTAATGGTCCATTTTGGGGCATGTTAGCTTAGATATTTTTATATTTATACATTATATGTTATGATAGAGAAAATAAAAAGATAATTTTTTTTTTTAAATAAATGTTTTCTTTTTAGTAATTGGTTAAACGCCATTTATAACCATAATTTATTTAAAGAGAAACTGTACATTAACTTGTTTCACAAGTGCTCTACACAATGCTGTTATTTATCCATAGAGATCATAAATATCAACATTAATGATCATCTTCAGAAACTTTAAATGAATCAAGATTTTTCATTCCTGTGCCAACAGGTCCATGCCTACGCTCCCATATCATACGATGTTTCTGTTTTAAAAGAGCAATCTTAGCTTGGGGTTCAGGACCAAGATCACCATCTAAAAATATAATCAAATTTATAGGATAAATTTCTACAATTTAACCTTCAGGTGGCCAGGCTTGCACCTTTTTGTTCACCCACATCTTTAGTCCTTTGAGAAATTTTTCAAGAGAAAAGTTCCCCAAAGTATGACTTTGATGCATTCTTGAATGCCAGCCACCTGCAGGTTAAACAGTTGGTTTTGTAAGAAATAAGTTTCATACATTTGCAAAACCATGCTTCAGCATTATCTTCATAGACTTTATATAGATTGTTGCACTTTTCTTCTCCTCTTTGGTTTTCATCTTCATGCATACAATGTTCAAAACGTTGCCTTAAAATGTTAAGTATTTCACTGTCAACCTCCCTAGAAACAAATATTTTAATTAAAAAATTACTACTACAAATATGCAGCAAGTGATATTCATACCTATCTCGTATAAATTGCTGTTGTGCTTCAAATTCACAAAGTTTGTCATCAGTGTAACAATCTTCAATACCAGGAACCCTTCGAAACTTTTGGTGGTAATAAGGATAATGTTGTTGATTGGGTTCAACAATTTTCTCTACAAGTCAAAAATGTAAAAACTGAGTTAAGAGTTACAAGCTGCAAGTGAACCTAACCTAACGTTAGAAGAGAAATACAAGGAGTTGATTAGATAATACTTGAAAAAAAGAAACTTTACCTCGGAAAAACGTTACAGGTCCATCAAGGACGGCGAACATTGAGTTCATGAAACGCGCTAAAGGGTTTCTTCCGTCCATGTTTGGTTAGAAAAGTCAGTCTTTGGTTAGCAACTTCTTGATAGCATACAGATTTCAGTTCTTATTCTTCGCGAGAGGCTATAACTATCTCTCTTTATCGTCTAACACGCCAGCTTTTATGAATCGAAAACTAGTCTCTAAATGAACGCCTGACACCGCGACGCACCACTGTGTACGATGCGGAGCAGACGTTTTTTTAGCTCGGATTTTCCGTATCACATGTACTTCACCTTTTCGAATTCCAGGCTTCGAACTTTGCTTACTATCTGTCCTTTGCCTCCTTCGCCCGCTGTTTGCGTAACACGGAAAACAGCAGGCCTCTAACTTATCGACGTACAAAAATATGATAATTTTTTTATTTTTGATGAATTTTATTACTTTTACTATTGCAGGAAAAACTTTACGTTACATTATGTTTAGCAGAATTTAAGTAAACTGTACTCATTATAAAATTTATTAAAATTAAATCTTGACTATCCCCTCGTTTGGGTTTCTTAAATACCTGAGTTTCAAACCGATTCTAACAATTTAGTTTTCTTCCAAGTTCAATCTCTTATAAAAAATAAATTTATTAAGCGTTGTGTCAACCGATTCTAACAATTTACTTTTCTTCCAAGTTCAATCTCTTATAAAAAATAAATTTATTAAGCGTTGTGTCAAGATGTATTTCAGCAACTGGGCACATTTTGAGTTTTCATACAAATGAACAGTTTGAAATCTGCATATATATAGATAAGAGTGTAATTTTCAAAGATGTCATTGAAATGACATTAAAAATCAGTGTTTTGATTTTTATAAGTAATACTTATGTTGTTTCGATGATTCGAGATTTACGAAAATTTCAATGACAGTTTACAGATTTCAAATTATACCTTTATAGAAAATCCATGAAAATCAGAGATACTCAAGTCTTTATATACTTTTAAGTTAAAATTATTTGGTTGCACGTAAAGATCTCTTGAGAGATCTATATTATAAAAAAATATAAATTAAAGAAAAAAAAAGTATTAGAAAGAGTTTCTTATCATATTTAATGCCCACCCTAGTACAAAGAACTTATAAAAACTGATAAAATGATCATTACAGGTGCAAATACACACATTAAAACCCTTTAAACGGACCCAATTTTTATCGATTCTTTTTATAAGACTCTTTCAACAGGGCATAAAACCTAAGCATGATATCATTAAATTAAAATAAATTAAAAAATATCTTTAAAATATTTTACATTTAAAATGGTAAATAATTAAATAAAAATTACAATAGGAAAGTGCAATAGAAAGTTCATTTTTAGCAAGAATATTTAATTCTAGTTGCTTTTCTATATGAAAACAAAAAATGTCGCAGATGTTATAGCTGTGAAATTGTTAGTGAAAAAGCTGAATAGGTGGGGATAAATGAAAGGGAAAATAAAAATGAATTTATACAGAAATTTGCACAGTTAATGGAAATTGTACGATTCTCTTTATTTCGGATCAATCACGTAAGGTACATCGTACATGACAAGAAAAATATTTAATTCACATCACATACACGTAAATCACGCTAGTTTACGGTTTTTCCTATAATCCATTCAACGCCAATCAATTAGAGTTATTAATCCATTATTCATTGTTTATAAGTCTATAGAACATTTTTCCCGAAACATTTACCACGTACATTTCATTGAATTCTCGACATCCGACCCACTTGTCAACAGCATTTTTTTTGAAATGTCTAGTTTTCTTCAGTACCATTAGACCTGCTATTCTTCGTTTTTGTAATCTTATAATCTCTGCTGTCAAGAAACTTTGAATTTGTAAAGCAAGGCAATCGTCTTGCACTGATTTGCAAGCGAGACTCGATTGTTTGTACGACATGAAAATATACACACGACATTATGTAGACAATGTGTATATATTTATATATATGTATATATATATATATATTTTACGGGATATGCGCGAGACATTTCAAGCAATTAAAGTCTTCGCCTGCTTCGATCTAGTAAGTATAGGTAATAACAATTAAATACGGACAAAGATCTTTGCCAAGGCCTTTTTTGATTATATTTCATATAATTCTTTGTTTTAAGGTAAAATTACTTCTTTATCTAATAAACGCTTTTTGCTCGTTCTCGAGTGCACTTGTGAGATTGTTTAATATAAGGATAAGAGAATGCCAGAATTTGAAAGTTCCAAACCGAGGGCCCCCAATTTTCTTAAATGCTTCCTCCATTACATTTGCACTTATTAAACTTGAACATTGTTTTATATATATGTATAAAGTTCCGGCATCCCCTTAAGGCTGCAAGTTTAATAATTTTGAAATGCCTCTCGCTTAACTGCGCTTCCATTTTATTTTCTCCTTTATTGTATAATCCTTCTTTTCCCTTGTATTTTGCGCGCGTTTAATATAATGTATAATATATATATATTTCTCTGACAAAAGTATATTTACATATATTTTTTCCTTTTAAATATAGAGAAATATTTTTCCTTTTAATTTATATATAATATATATATATAACCGTTACGAATAAACATTTCGTTTAAAATAGAGAACAATATAGAAATACTGTGAGTTAAAAGGTATATAATATAATATAATATATATATTAAGCGTACATTTTGGACGACGTTCTCGCGTCCACGGTCGCGGAACGTTTATCAATTACGATGTGCCATTCAATGGTGATTATTACTATTATTATTGTTGCATTTATTTTCTGCTATTATTTAATCAACATCATTATGAAAAGTGATTCTCGGCATAACCTTCTGTTAACGGATCTTAAATGCGATGTACTTTTTTTTTCGCCAACTCCTCGGCGAAGTTCGCTCTCACATATACAAAAAACTGCGGGCTAATTTTGTCAGTTATTCATTTTTTATCGTTCCGATAAAATGGAAAAATGCTAATTTGAACATTAAATCTTGCCATCGAAGATACCCACCTTTCTTTACAGTAAGGATAACGAGCTTTTTAATACGCGTGCAGAGCGAGACAGTTCTTGGAAAAAATATTAGGCAAAGTGTCCCCCCGTACAACGTACACGAATGAGTACGTACCTGCGAGCAAGCGAACGTTTTTGCACTTGATCTTTTGTATTATCACTTGCTCGGAAATTACGTACGTAACGAGTTGGATTAATATTGAAGACGTACATTGCCGATATTTCGGTTTTAGATTTTCTTGCCCCGTTTAACGAGGACGAAATGCTCGCATTTTGCTGGCCGCCTTTCCTATAAATTTGCAAGTGTATATTTATGATTAGAAAGTCAATTCTCCACGAAGAAAAATCTTACTCGGTCCTCTGAAGAAAGATATGTTTTTTTTTGCTTCTCTGAAAATGAAGAACTTGACTTTTAAAAGGGATAAACGTAGTGTCTCACGTATGTTTGTACTTTCAGGAATGTTAGTTTAAATCTATTGAATCATTAATGTAAGATTTTTCTTGACACGTTAGAATTGTAAAGTTTTGATTTTTAAGTATATATATCATTGTAGGATGAGAGAGAATGTTTTGCAACAAAGGGCACATTTCCATCAGACTGTTGAGAACATGTTACACGTACACGTATTATAATATGCATGTATTAGATCGTATTAGAACGAAAATTGACTCCCGAGCAGAACTTTAGAGCCGGACGGAAATTATATAAAAGAAGGTGCATAGGAAGCTGAAATATGTCGATAGACCGATCGTATAGATATGCACTTTAAAGCAGCGTTTAATTCGCTGCTGTTACGTTTACCGTCCACAATTAAAAGTAGGTTTAATTCAAGTCTCGCGGATTACAGTAATCCGCCTCTGCAGTACAAGTAAAACTTCAAAAAACGAATGATTAAAATTACGATTAAATTGTTTACATCCTCCGTTACAAGTTTATAAAAGTGACTTATAGCCATTGCTTGCGTGAGTACTTAGGTCTTGGTTACGTATATAGAAATCGAATAGCACAAAGAGAAACAATACTCTGCCCCGATCGCAGCGCGCAGAAGCAGTTATCAGCGCTGCGCTTTCTTTCTCTATATATCAGTCTGCAGACGTTCGGCGGAACAAAGCGCTCGAATCGAGGGCAGAAAAAAAATGGGGGGCGCGAGAAAGAAAGCAGAAAGAGCGAAGGAATGTAAACGAAGGCCTTCCGATGGGAAATGTTTTCATTCGCCATTACTCGCCAGTCCAGGCCGGATAATGCAGCGGGGAGGAGGAGGATTAAGGAGGTTAGTGCAGCGTGTGCCACATGGCGACGGCCTTCCTGGGCGAGTGGATCATGTGGAGCCAGTGCTTGCGGCTGGGGTTGGCGACGCCGCTCTCCAGGGCCGCTGCCGAGCCGTTGCTGGGACCGACGATGCAGGAGCCGACGATCGCGTTGTTGCCGATCAGCTCGCTGCTCGAGTCCAGCACGCAGATCTGAAAGCAGTTTCGTTCGCTTTCTTTATTTTATTTGCGCGGCCGCTCGAATCTTTCCTAATGGTATATACGCGAAAATTGAAGCTAAGTTTTCGTGCGGCAGGTTAACTATCGAGGAGAACACGTCGATATCGCGGAACTATATAATTTCGTCGAGACTTCCGGAATAGCTCTCTAAATGCGCGTACGTCACTAATGGCTTTCATTTTCCATATCGACTGCAATTTTAAACTGCCCCGCGAGAATGCAGCACACTTTACTAAACCATCCAACCAAATGAAGGAAAAATGAAAAAAAAAAAAATGAATCCTACCTCGATGGCGGAGGCGGCGAGCGAGGCGGCGGGCACGTTGAAAGACATGGCCTCGTTCCAGACGGGGCACCTGGTGGCCTTGCGCACGGCGGTCTTCTTCTTCTTGACGCGCTTCTCGCCGCAGAGCAGGCCGACCTTGACGAACGGGTCGAGCGTGTCCTTGCCGGAGGCGGGGAAGAGGTTACGAGCCTTGAGGACGACCAGCGTCAGCCGCTCCGCCGAGGGCAGGTACGACAGGGAGATGAGCACCTCCTGAGTCTCCTCCGGTGGCTTGCGCTCCCGGCCGATCTCGCTCCAGACCTCCACCGACGACGTCGACGAGGACAGCTCCAGCTCCGAGAGCGCGATGCGCACCGAGCCGACCACGTCGTTGCGGGAAAAGCGGTCGTAGTCCAGCACCTTTGGGGCGGTTCGGTAAGGATTAGTCGTTTTCGATTGGGGTGTTACGGAGTAACGCGTTGGAAAGAAAGTGGGCTGGGTATTTTACTCTACCGTAGTTGTTGTTTCGCAAAACGCTGTTTCAGTAAAGTAGTTTAAGCCGTGGCAATTAAAATAATTAAGCATTTAAAAATATATATTTTCTCATTGTTCTCCAGCAAGCCACAAAAGGTAACTCCCTGCGGTGCAATTTGTTCTTAGTCCTATGGCAAAGAGGGGCTTCAACCGTACCTGCAGCAGCAGAGTCTTGTCCTGCAGCTCCTCGTGGCTGACAGGGAACTTGAAGTGCTGGTCGAAGCAGGGGTTGGGATCGTTGCGGTGGATGGGAGTCTGGCGCTTCCTAGCGTCGACCTCGGGGCTGAGGGTGAGCTTGACGTAGGGGTCGTTGAAGCCGCCCTGCTTGCTGCCGGCGAGGTGGTGGGCCTCGATCAGGTGCACGTTCAGGTCCGACTTGTCGAAATCGTAGCTCAGGCGGAGGTGCAGCCGGCCCAAGGCTTTGCCTGACCTGCGCTTCCAATCGTTACTTTTTTAGAATGCTCACTCGCGTTATGGAAAAGTGTTCGATTCGTTTTGGTCGAGAGTTCTCGAAAAAATTTTCTCGCAAAATGAGATTTTGCTTTTCGGACTGGTGGTTTTTCGATTAGAGAGGAATTAAAGCAGAGTTTAGACGCTTGGAAAGAAAGTTTAAAAGGAGCTTGGATATTTATTATTTGCTCTGACGTAAACACGGTTAATTTGACTAATTCGTGTTACATTAACTGTTTTATCGCGTGTTGCAAAAAGCGTTTTTTCGCACAGCTTTAAGCAAGCGAACTCATTAGGAGTCTCGATTAATTAAGAGACATTTTAGGTCAAAATCAGATCTCGAAAAGGAATCCCCAACGAAAGAAAGATTTCAGCTTTCAAAACGTAAACACTTTTTCCCGTAATAAAAGTTTTCAGAAAAATAAAGACAAATAAGACAAAATGCTAGCACAAGTAAAGTTTATCTCCCCTTTGAATGCGGTGTAGTTTACCCCTCTATGCCTTCCTTTGAATTTTTAATCCCATTGAAAGTCAAAGGAAGTTTAATTACACCGACCTTACCGGGATAAAGGAGGTATCACTTTAGCACTTAAACTTTGCGGCAACGCGAGAAAAGCCGCGGCGGCATTTATAATCCACAATTAAGAGGGTAAAAGAAGCCGGTCCTCTTTTCGAAAGAGAGAAGAATCACTCACCGTTTAGCGTTGCTGAGGAAAACGGGCCCGTCTCTGCGCTGGTACAAGTCGGGCTGGAGCGATCCCAGCGGCGAGGCCGGAGGCGCGGAACCCCCGTCACTGCAAACACGACGTTTCATTCGATTTTAAGCCTGGTCTGTCTCGAGAGCTTCCTCTCGCGTTGAATTATTTAAAAGCCCTGATACGAATCTGCGTGCGCCGAAAGAACGAGGCTCCGCTTCGTCGGCCTTTCGGCGTATGCTCGGGTTCGTATGAAAGCTCGAGAGCAGTTTTCAAGGTAGTTTTAATGTTTTTTTTTTTTATAATTAATTGCTCTTTAACGCTTTTATCTCCTTTTTTCCTTTGGCAAATATTGAAATCGAAATTGAAAATTAAAGTTTGCACTGTTGGATCGATTAATCGGCAGACGTCCTTTTGTAGCCGTTCTCAAGCCGAGGTGATTGGACCAATGAATGAATAATTTCAATAGCGAATAAACGGGTCACAGGGCTTGCATCGTTTGCTCCAATAAACTATTTCTGCTCTTGACGAGTAATGAATTTTTTTTTTAAATTTAAAAAATACATTTGATTGGCAGATTTCGAAACTTTTGATAATTTTAGAAAATGAGGAATCAAAAATTAAATTTATTTATTGATTATTAAAATGAATCCGATTTTAGCTGCAAAAAAGTTTGGGCCTTACTTGAATCTAATATAATTACCATTTACTGCTTATATCAAAAAGGATAAGTGTATGCAGATTTCACGATCTGCTCAAATTGTAAATCACGTTAGGTTCAGGTAAGGCTCAAAAATCATTTCAGGTTTGAAACTCATTTCATCAGAACCAATTTGAAGTGCATAAAAATTGATTAAAAATGTCCGAAATTACAAACGGACAACCTCGTACGGAGATCAGAATCAGAAAAAAAAAAATTCGTACCCGCAGGAGAAGGAGGCACGAGGCGGGGGTATGAGGAGGGGCGAGAGGCAGCGGGCGGGCCCGGAGGCCTGCTTGGGCGTGGAGGTTCCAGCGTGCGAGAGGGCCGTGTGCGAGCTCGACAACGACGACAGCGAGGACGAGCCCTGGTGGCCCAGCGGACTCGGGCAGCGGGCGTCCAGCGAGGCGGCGCGCACTGGAGACGGGGATCTGCAACAGGGCAACCAGTCCCGGGGACAACTTTTAGTCCTTGGCGCAGGAAATATCCTTCTTGAGAGGTAGTTTTTGGGAATTATCTGTAAGGTCCGAAGTAGATGCATGCCGAGTTGGGTGAGACGAGGAATGCAAATGTAATACCCGTGTTAATTGATGAATTGGAATGGCTTATCTTAGTTTCATGCAACTGTTTATTAATATTATTCTTTCAACTGTTAAATTTATTAATTCAGATAGGCTCCTTATTTTAATTTTAAATTCAAATTTTTGAGAATTATTCATTTGAATAATGGCAATCCTCCTTTATATGGCTTTTCTCAAAACCTGAATTGGGGTCGAAATTATTGAGAATCGCTACTGATCCAACTGTTATTTCAGTAGCAATTCTTGGCTTCTATTATTGTAGAGCAAATATTTTGACATCCATTTTTATCCGCGGGCTTATTTACCGAACACGAGCTCTCATTTTTATGCGAATCTCCGTCAATAAACAATAATTAAGCTGCTTTAATTATAAGTACACAAGAGCCGGGCTGTTTGTACGCAGATAATGCATTAACATCTCGTTAATTGTCAGAGAAATCAATTTAACGATCGGCCGTTACGTATTAAACGGAGCGATACGCGTCATACGGGAGTCGCGGCAGATTTTGCTTTCACCGTCACGGAGCATTTTCCGCTCGACAAATAGCTGCAGACGCGGTATAACCGATTGGCTGACCGCTCGGCTCGATACGACCTGGTTCACTATCCTCTTCGGAATATCAATTTCTCCGGTTAACGGAGTATAATAGAAAACACGAGCTTTATTATGTAACCTAAGTCGGCGCCGGCATAATGGATGAGCTCGCCTCGATTGGCTTTCGCTTCCCTCGTCGACTCACGCAGGTTTAGCCGAGGTAAAGGGTCAAGAGTTAATTTTTATTAGCCTCTTAAGGCTTTTCCTACAAATATTGCTTCGCTTCTTAATTTCGATTTTCCGCTTCTTCTCGTTATTTTTAATGCTGAATAAAGAAAATTGTATAACTTCTTTATTATATTTCAATTATTGTCTGAAGCAAGTTTAATTATAGTCTAATAAAGCTTTACTCAGAAGCGTTTAATTACACGAGAAACTCGTTAATTCAATGCGAGTGCAACTTGAAACTGATTTACTCTCGAAACTTTAGTAAACATAATTTCGAAAATAACTAAATCTTGAGGAATTCATTCCCTTCAGTTCTCCGCTTAATAGTAAATCTTTTGAAATTCAGCACTATTCACTGTGCGCTACGTAACAGCTTCGTTTTAAA
Source organism: Ormyrus pomaceus (assembly GCA_900474385.1). NCBI lineage: Eukaryota > Metazoa > Arthropoda > Insecta > Hymenoptera > Ormyridae > Ormyrus > Ormyrus pomaceus. Next base: position 22,654 of record UCOM01000057.1, read on the forward strand.
AAAAAATACGAAACGAATTTTACGCCGAAACCAAACCTCCATGCTATTCCTGTACCCCGTAACCGTGCGGACATATATAGACAAGCAGAAGCTTACCTGGATCCTCTACTACTGGGCGGATAGGAAGAGGCAGCATGGAGGGTCTCGTGATTGTGGTGTCGTCCATCGGGTCCGTAGGCTCGTATCTGGGGACTGGGAGTGGCTGTCCTGTGCTGCTGCTGTTCGTCAGCTGAGCTCGGCAGCTGCTCCTGCGAGCCGGTCGACGGCTGCCGAGACAGTGTCGTCAGCGTCCTGCCCATCACCAGGCCCATTCGACTGCTTGGCCTGCTCTGCGCCAATCCTGCTGGCAGAGGTCGTAAAGCCTCCTCTTTGTCAATTTTCAAAGGATTCGAACCGACGGCGGGGTCGAATTTTTGCGCAATTACCGACTAATGAAAGTAGTGCGCGCTGCGTTCTAATTAAAAATCAGTAAAGACCTTCGGAATCCGAGTTCCAATTTTGCAGCAGCAGTTGGCCATTCGCTTTTATTGAATTTGCCCCCGCGGAGAAAATCTTTTATATACGCAGTGAATGTTTACATCGGCATTGATTTTTAGTGGCAATCGAAACATTATCTCTCGTGTTACGCCGCCGTTAAGCAGCTTTAATGAATTTCCGATAGGAGAATTAAGCTTTTTTAGGGCAACGATTAAAGACTTGCCTGAATCAGTGGCTGCAGACGGTTGAACCGCATGCTGTTCCTTGGCGACGTTGAACTCCTGAAAAAGAGCCGAAAGATAGCGGAAGGTCATTGTCGAGTTCAACCAGCAACAAGTGAGAGTTTCTCTGTGTGTGTGTGTATATTATTGAATTCTTTCGAATCCTCTGCCCATTAACTCTTGCTAGAAAGCAAACCTGATCGCGTCGCCTCCAACGAGCAACTAATTAGATAATCTAGATTTCGCGCAATATATTTAAACCACCGCCGCATCGATTCTCCTCGTAAACAAAGAGAAGTAAGCACCGTTAATAATTACTGAAGCTTAAGGTGTGTATTAAAAAACACTCGGCGAGGCGGCAGCTCGCTCTGAAAACTAGGGATAACAAACTCGTGAAAAAGTAAAACTGCAAACTTTCGAGAAAGCTCATGTCCTTGCGGAGTTATCGATGGGGCATGGACTAGTTTTTCAAAAGTTCGCCTCACTCCCCGTCCCGTTCTTCGCCGACAGTTTTCATAAGCCGAACTTTCGCGACGCAAGTTTAATTACCTGTCAGGGCGCCCCATTCAATTGGGAGTAATTATTGCAACGGCTCCTCGCGCCGGAGGTAATAACGCCCCTATTGATTCCGCGAGCGGTACTTTTGCTCTCTCTCTCCCCGGCTGCAGGTGGTATTCCCGTGCGCACTTTCTCCCATCGAGCGCATTACAATATAAAGTCGAAAGGGCGCCCCGCGCGAGCGCGCTTATCGAACGAAACAAAATTGACCTACAAAGGGCTCTCGAGCCCTTCGGCGAGGGTTGGAGCCGGGGCAGCCAAATAAATAAACCAGCCTTCGATGCATCGGGCCGATAAGAGACCGAATCGAGCGGCGTCAATTATCGAGTTCCGAGTGAGCACTCGAGCCTACTCCTCGCCCATTGTTTTAAGTAGGAGTGGATGGGAAGCTCCCGCTTACGTAATTAGCTCGCGACTGTTTATGTTTATGCGTCGCGCGTGGCGCGGTAAACAGGTCCGCTCGAAAAAAAAAAGTCCGCTGCTCCAGTTCTCGCGGCGGGGGTGACGTCAGGCCGCGACGAATTCGAGGACTCGCGCGCGTACACACCCTCGGAATTCAGGCGGCGAAGGCGAGAGCGAAGAAAGCGGCGAGAACGCGACGGGGGAGAATGAGAGGAAGAAGGACGTCCTTGTACTCTCCCTCGAGTCGTAGATCTATATAGGTGGCGAGAAGGGGGAACGTACGCAAGCACGCACGACCCTGTTTAGGGGCTTACGCACTCGCGGGAGGGGGGGGGGGTGGGCGGCCTGGCCTGGAAGCCCGCTAACGATACGCTACCTCGGAGCTGTCCTGGCTGTCCTGCGTCGAGGACGAGGAGGAGGTGACCCTGGCCTGCCGCTGGCCCAGCTTGCCGCGGATTATCGCGACGCTGGTTATCGTCGCGCAGATCTTGCTGCTGGTGGTGGCGGCCGCGGCGGCGGTGGTGGCCGTCGTCGTCGTCGTAGCCTCGGTGGCCGACGGCGACGACTGGCCGCATGCTAGCTCGAGCACATCGCCCAGCACCTCGGACAGCTTGTCCGGCACCTTGACGCACCTGAGCGCCTCCAAAACCACGCTGTTGCGGGAGAGCCCCGGGGAGAGGAGCTGGCCACGAGATCGCGCAGCAGCGGCAACAGCAGCAGCAGCAGCAGCGGCAGCCACCTGCTGCCTTGAGACCGAGTGTGCGTGTACCTTCGCGGGCTGCCTGCGTACCAACGACTGAAGCCGAGAGATCCTGCCGCGAGCGAGCGCGGCCGAGGGAGGGGACCGCCCCGCCACACGCGAAAAAAGATGCGTGCGCCGCAACAGGTTACCCCGACGCCCGGACGCGCGACCCCTCTTTTGGGCCTGCTCCTATTTACCGAGCCGCGGCCGCCTGCCTCGCGCCAGGCGGGCTGCAGCTTTTTAAAAAGCTCCGTCGGAGGCCACGCCCTTCCTTACAGCCGCCGCCGCCGCCGCTGCTGCTGCTGCTGCACGGGAGCTACAACTTTAACGCTGAGGAAATTTACCGGAGGAAGCCCGTAATGTCGGCGAGGAGCAGCTCGAGATTGATTCTCGGCTGGCGAGCCTCGCGAATCTCCGTCGAAGCCGAGAGAGAGAGAGAGAGAGAGAGAGAGAGAGAAGGAGAGCGCTGTATCGATCCGAGTCCAAACTCCCACACTCGAGCCGCGATACGTACACACGCAGCGGCTTCGTCCTCGTGACCCTGTGGTTCGCGCTGAGTGCCGAAAAGCCCGACGGAATTCAATTTTCTCCCCTCCCGAAGCGGGCTTCGCTCACTTGTTGAAGCGGGCTTTGAACATCGAGGCTGATGCATTTTTTATTCTTCTACCAGGCTGGACGTATTTTCGGACGCAGACTGCGCTGCTTTTTAGGTCGAGGAGAATATCGTTGGGGCGGCTCTGGTTTTTTCTCTTTTTCGCGCAGTTTTTTGGCTTTGTTGTTAAAGTGAATTTTACGGGGCAGAGTCTGCGAGCTATCGATTTAACTAAATAATATCCTTTGGACGAATTTTCGAACCGACGTAATTAGTATATTCCAGGAAATTTCAATGCGCATTATTATAAACCTTTTCTATTCAGTAATTAAACTTTGAAGGATTTGATAAAACTCATGAAAAAGCAGTCTATTTTAATCAAGATTTTATGTCAGGGTCTCAGACTTCCTCGAATTCACGGGGATCTTCGCGCCTCGTCCGCAATTGAAAAAAAAAAGAATCGATTCGAAACAAGCAGCAACAAATTGCATTGTTTAACCTCGCTCATCTCCGGCTCGAGTCACGTCGGGCGGAATTTTTACAGGCCGAACAAAGGTTCATTAACGAAATATCGGTCAGGCTCTCCGGCACTTTTGCCGCCTGCCGCCGCAACAAGTATATGTCATTTCGTGCGAGCGAGCTGCGTCAAAGCTGACTGCCACCCTCCTCCCTCCCTCCACCCCCCGGACCGCTCGGCAACAGCACGCGCCCGCGATCGTTGCTCCGAGTGAGAGCCCCAAAGCGCAAAGCAGAGATGTTTACGCCCCGGGCGAGAGGAGGCCTCTCTAACTTTTGGCCGAGCTTTTAATAATGAATATCGGGGATTTGAAATTCTTTTTGTATATCGAGGATGGACCCGAGCTGACCTGCGAGCTGCGCTGGGATTTCAGAGAGAGAGAGAGAGAGAGAGAGAGGCGGATTTCAAGGGAATAAAAGCCCGAGCCGAGTGAATGGCGCTGATTCAATTTTTCCGACGGTGAAATCTGTAATTGACGTCGCGATTCTGAGGGAGGCCTTTTTTTTGCTTTTTATTCGACGGAGAAATGGACTTATCACCTTTCAGCTATACTGCTCGATAAATTCCTCTTGACCGTAGCGTCAATTTTCTATTTAAAAAGTTTAAAAAATAGAGAAAGTTTCGCTTCTTTACTCAGTTACAATAATGAATTGAATTAGTTAGAGTTGATTTGGAAGAACTTTCCTTGAAACCTGTCGCTTTAATATTTAACTTATCTCGCATCCCCACCCGTCGATAAATAATAAATGCCGTTCGCTGATAAAAATACATTAATTAATTAAAGGAAAGCTCGATTGGAAAGGGTGAAAGCCACCAATTTCCGGGAAAGCAATTTTGAATCGATCGCCTCGTCAGACCGGACTCGGACTTTAACTACTGAAACTATCCTCAGCGGGAGAGGCGTCGGTTTAGTTAGATCATCGGCTCATTACGCTTCGCTTATCGGACAGTGCAACTTTATCAGCGGACAAAGCCGCTAATGGAAATATTCTCCGCGTGTCGAGCGGCCGGGATAAGTAGTTAACGCCGAGTCGGGTCAGACCAGCAAACACTCGGCTTTAGTTTAACTTACCCACCACACCGCACGTGTATGTACAGATAAAGCTGCCTTTACCGACCGACGGAAACGGGATTACTGCTCGCGGAGCTTATCGTCCTCCTCCGTGTGTACATACCGCTCCTTTTTACTCTCCAACAATCTTTGTTATCAACGTGTAATCTCGAGTCTTATCGGTGGGTATCGATTTTTTTTTTCTTCCAAGCACGCTCTTTCAGCTTTTCTGCGCGATTTTTCCGTTATGTAAAGGTTTTTTCATTGTACGGAAATGCAGGGTATCGGCTGGCAATTTTGTCTTGGATTTATGTTTTTAATAAGGATAACGTTGACTTTTTGTAACATGAATTTAGACAGCGATATTCATAAAATTCCGAGTATATACTAAAAAGATTACTTGTTTGAAAATGTTACGCAAAGTACATTTTTATCGAAACGTACTGACTAAGATAATGTAAAAAGTCCTTTTTTATTACGAATATCTAAGCCGATACAATGTAGCGGAATCTTTTATAAGATTCCGTAGGTGCAGCGTACAATCATCTAATATTTTACACCGGTAAAAGATAAGAATAACTTTACATTCATAGTAAAGTATAATATGACTTTATCGGTGAAACTGCATTATCGTTTACATAAATATATGATACTACCTTTCTTAGTCAGGAAATTCGAAAAAAATCATTACAATAAAACTACCTTTTCAACACCTTATTTAATCGACGCAGTCAAATTATTTATAATCCCTTTATAAGTCCCACCAAAAATTATATCAATTTAGTATTCGACATAAAATTCCAACGTCACTGATGGACATTATCGTCACGGATAATCAACTTTTCTACCCAATTAATTCTTCAAAACCACGAATCTCCCAACATCTCCAGGCCTGTTCTCAAACTATTTCATTCCCACGAAACTCGAGGCAGCTCCAATCGATAAAGGACCGGAGACACTGAGCCCCAAGGTTTTCTACCTGCTAAGCTTTCGAATCAGCCGTGTTATTTACCGTCTTCTGAACAGCGTAATAGGAGTTGCGGGACTTGCGCCAGCAGTCGACTATGTGGCCGGCCTCGATGTCGTGGTGGTCCGGGGCCTGGTCCGTGCCCAGCTGCTGTCGCACCACCTTACCCTGACTCTTGCAGATGAGGGTCGGGCATTTCGGGGGGTCCGACCAGCGGTCCAGAGAGCTCCAGCTCTTTATTTTGCGAACCGTCGAGTAGTACCTGCAATTTTTCGAGAGCTTTAGTTCGAGGGAGGAGGGCGTTTTGGGTTTAATGAAGGGTTCTTTTCACCTTGTGCTTCGCGGGTACTGTGTTTGTGTAGTGTATTAACTGAGTTTTTTACTGTAAATAAGAGTATATTGTGTTTGTGATATAAGATACAATGCGGAGACAAGTGTTATGATAAAAATTTAAAAAATAAGTCCGCAATATTTGCAGAATTTGTTACTTTTATTAGTAAGATAAATTTAGAATAAATTTGAATAAAGTTATTTTGAAAGAAAGGACTGTACTTAATTGTTTATGACTCCGGCTCTAAAATGTTTTAGCGATCCTCGTGCCGCACATTACAATTCTTGGTAGAAAATTAACGAGTTTCTTGCTTTAATGATTTCAGCAAATGTTGACGTTATTAATCTATAAGCGTAACTGAATCTACTTGGTAATACTAAGATACCAACATAACAAGTTAAATCGCGAGTGCATTAAAAGTTAGTACAATGCATTAAACTAAAAGGGTGTTTAAAATTCGCGTAAGCTGACGGCGAACTAAATAATCTCCTCAAACTTCCTCCGGGAAGTAACGAAGCTCTTCTAAATCAGTCTCAATGATAAAAACAGCAAGCTCGCCTATTAATATACCCCATTAAAAATACCAAGTTTTTATAAAAATAAAAAGCGCCTCGTAGGACGCGGGCAACAAGTAGGCCATAGCACAAATCGAATAAAGTCATCCCAGACGAAGGAAGGGAGCCGAGATGAGAGAATAAATTGAAGGCGCATCTTACCTGTAAACAACGATGGTGACGGCAATTACGAGGGCTAATCCGGTGCCGGCGGCTGCCCCTAATACGGCCGACGAAACCATTATTCCTTCCCCTTGACTTGCTCTAGTTCGATTGTTGCCCGCAGTTATTTATCATGACGATGCCGAAGAGAGAGAGAGAAAGAGAGAAAGGGAGCGAGAGAGAAAGAGAGAGTTGGCCGAGGTTGATCGACTGTTAATTGTAATTGGACGTCACTCTGTGCACAGCCGGCGACTGCGACGACTTGTTGCCGCCGCGCGCCACCGCCGTTCCTGGGAGGCGGCTCTTACAACTAGAACGCTAAACGCTCGCTTGTTATTTCCTGTAACTAAATAAAACTCTTTTAATAACCATTCCATTTTTTTCTCCCTGAGTCTCTGGTTGAGAGGCTTTTTTGTTTCGCTTGATAAATTTGATGAAATTGGGTTGATGTTGAAAGGGGTGGGTGGTGTTATTTGTTTGGGATTTCGAGCTGAGTAAGTACTTTGTTTTAATAAACAAGGGGATTTAAACCGAAGGCCAGAGGAGATTGAAACTGATTTAAATAATTTCCATTAATAGACTCAATTGAAGAGAGTAAATGTACATTTGTAAAGTGGAATTTGCTTTACTCAACTGATTTAGTTCTGTTAATAATTTAAATAATTTTTTTTATAAATGCATTAAATTACAGTTAATACATTTAATTTTTTAATTCAGCATAAATATTCTTAAAACATTTAAATCAAGAGCGTAAAACAGAGTTTCATTTTACGTTTTTTTTTAAAGCTTTATTGGAAACCTCGTTTCTGTCAACGTATAAAATGATAAATTCTTTTTTAATCTAATATTCTTTTTTATAAGCTTATACCATTTATTTAGAAACGCCCACTGAATACCCTCATTTGCACAAACCCGTTTTTTGTACAAATCAATTCAACTTAAATTATATAAACTTTCTGTTTTGCAACAATTTTTTTTATAAATTAAATAATTTACTACCACAAAAATGAGTATATTTGATTTTTTACAAAAATAAACCCCTGAATTTAGAGTAACTTCGAATTTAGAGTAAATTTCAGAATGCCATTTCACATAAATTCTTATCGTGTTCACAATCTTTTGCAAAAAAACTATACATAACGATACTTTTAAAAAATTTTATCACCTTGTCAGTTTTACTCTAAAAACCAAGCAAAAGGTACGAGAAGAAAGAAGCGTCGCGAAACATTGAAAGCCCCCAGACCGATCGCAAAATTCATCCGTCCGTCAAAAAATTCCGCTCCCCCGAAATCTAATTCTCGCGGAAAACCCCAAGGCGAGAAATCAGCATAAACTCGAAATTCGAACCGCTTCGAAATTCAAACGGCAAGGCAATCGGATCCGCAAGCGATAAGCCCCGAAGCACCGTATAACTGTCGCCCACGCGCGCGAATCCTCCCATATCGGCTCCCGGCTCTCGGCACAACATATGTTGGCCGCCGTAGGTCCTCGGAAGCGTGCAATAATCGACAGCTGTCGGATAAGCGTTCTAATAATGGATACTGCAAGCTTTGAGCGCGCGTCAATAAACGAAAGAGACAGAGAGCAACATAATAAGCGAGACATTAAAAGCAGCGGCTGGAAGACATAAGGGGGCCAGATTACCGCATCGCTTTCCGCTGCTTCACAGGCTTCCAAGCTTCGGCCGGCTGTAGGTCGTGTCAGGCTCGCAGCTCGAGTGCGACTACTGGCTGGCTCGATCTCGCGTCTCGGTGTATATCTTGCGCAAGTCGCGCCGGCGGCGGCGGCTGCTCTGCGAAGGCGCGCGAACGACAGACTAGATTTGTCGCGCCCACGAGCGTATTACTCTTCCCTCCCGAGTCCCAGCCACCCCCTCTCACCCTCCTCCTCCCCGTCCCTCCCCCTTCCCTCTCCGTGCAGCCTTCACTGTCAACAACGGCGTCTTTTACAATGTATTCCGCTCTGCCACGGGGGAGAGATGAGCCGAGCTCGGGTTTGAACGGCAGCCGGGTATATCCTTCCGACGAGCGCCGATCGATCGGGCTAATGAGAACTTGCGTAATCGAGATATGAATATTTAGGTTGTTATGCGACTGAGAGACCCGGGCTGATAAGCTTCTTTTCGAGGAAAAACTTTTCGCTCTCTCGCGGCTGGGACGGCGCGAGTTCGCGGGGAGTTTTTGCAATTTTGTTTGCGCGCGCGCGGGAAAAGTTTCGCGAAAGTTAATTTCCCGGAATCGGAGTGCCGCGAGATTAAAAATAATAATTTTTTTTACTACGAAAAGATTAAACCTTAGAATGCAATTTTCGACAAAGCGGGTTTAACGGCTCTTTTTCATAAATTTAACGAGCTTGCAAAACTGGATGTATGGGATTTTAATGATTTTAACAGCTTGTAAATCATGCGAGTCGCGTTTTCAGAACTACCGCAAACCGCGGTTTACGCTCTTTTGTCTCAATCGATGTAGCACGTTCCTGATTTCATTACCTTTATTTCATTTGCTCGAGCTCAATTAATATCCACGTATTTATTTGAATTAGGAGATCTTTTCTTCTAACATGTTGAAATTGTTGGGTTGGCTATAAATTTAAATTAAATCCAAATTTAAATTAAAAGTTGAACGTTTCAACTAGTCGACGGGTTAATTAAATGGAAATACTTTTGATTAAAATCTGTATTCAAAGTTAGTCAAAACTATGTAAAATCATGAATGCAGATTAAAATATCAACTTTACTAAATATTCATGCGTCTCCCCTTTTGTACAAGACAATACTGGAGATAAAGAAACTCGATCTTTTTATTCTAGAATTTCAAGATTTTACCGTCAAGAAAGTAAAAATAAAATTCTACCTTCTTTGTAATTTTGACAAAAGCAAACTCTAATCACTACTGTTTCTGAAGCTAAAAGTTCACGTATTTTACCAACGAACGATCAGGTCGCATTACAATAGAAAATCTCTTGAAAAGCAAAATCAGAAGGGTTTTGTCACATCTTGGCCTTTGTGCGCGTGACAACTTCTTTCTCAAAGATTTCCCGCCTCGCCCATTTCTGCATCTGACTACTTTCTTATTGCACAAGCCGTCGCCGCCTCCTACCTTACATAAAGACACTCGTCCTCGAGTTGCGCAGAGGATCATCATTAATTTCCCGCTAACAGTCGAGGAAATCGTTCTTCGTCCTCGTCAAGGCTCGTTCTAAGATTCGACGCGCGTCGGGCAATAAATGTTCGCCCTGGGAACTCTGTAAAGTACATTAAGACAAGTCGATATTCGTGCTCGCGCGAGACGCCGCACACGCATCCAATCTTTCACCCCCCCCCCCCTTTTGTCTCGGGTTTCCTCGGGCTTTTTCACCCTCTTGAAAGCTACCGGCGCGTGTCATCTGCAGAATTCAAAGCGCGCTTTTTGCTACTCGACGAACCAATCAACGCAAAGCATACGTTTACGAAGAGGTTTATTGGTGTTTTGGTTTTGTTATTCAAATTCGTGCCTTGCGAGTTACCTGACTCGTTGGTCCAATTTGTGAGGTACAGGTAACTCCTAACTTGCGATGGTAGTCACTTGGAGGGCTTACTTTGAAGTATGGATTCCTTGATGTTGAAACATGTCCTTTTACTTTAAAGTCGAATTTTAAACTTAACTTTTGTTTAATGAATAAATGAAGGTAAAACTTTTTTTACTGAAAATTTGAATGCAATAAATCAAATTTTAGATTTTGTAAAATTAGTTTCTTTATAATGCATGCTAGCAATCTGAATAATATTGGAAATTCGAGGAAACATATTTTTTAGATTTAAAAACCAATAACTGACTTTTATTCTGCAGACACTATTAACTTTATTCTAGGAATTGCAGGATTCAATATTATAAAACTTTTTTCGTCAAATAGTAAATAAAACATAAATTCTTTAATATCAAGCAATACTTTTCTAAGCTTAAATTTGTGTCATGTACGAGCTTACTGCGTGAACATTAACCGAACATTATTTCCTGCACTCGTAACTTTTTATAACACCTCGCCGCAGTTCTCAAGAAATATTACCTTCAAAAACATTCCCTTAATAAAAAATTACTTTGCGCGGCGCGGAACCGTGGCCGTTTGAAAGCATAATTTGATTGTTTTAATTAAGAAAAAAAAGCGAGTAAAGCCAGGAGTAAACTCCGTCCTCGCTCGTTTAAGTTAGAAAGAGTCGAGCTACCCGGACCGGCGCTCATTTAACGTCGTTCCATATTTTTCTTTCACGAACTTGCAAAGCGCATCTCGAATTTCAAACAGCCAGTTAGCATCTTTTATTCATAAACGCGAGCATCGCGTACGTATGAAACATTGATACTCCCGCTGATTGTTTATGGAAATAATCGTCGCGCTTAATTCACTGCGGACTCTCTCCGCGAAGGAAGAAAACCGCGGCAGCCAGTGCCCGCGTCTAACGCATAATTTAAGGCCTTATCAAGAAGCGAGCAAACGAGGATAAAGTCGAGGCGAAAATTGATTGTCCCGTATTTTCATCAGTGCGCCACGTTTTCCATTATTCCGAAAAAAAAATCTCATTCCGGGGAGGATAACGCGCAGATCCTGAGCCAATGAAAAATTCACCGAGCCACCGACTCTCGACGACACCTTTGCTATTATATATCTAGGAAGATCCGGGTCAAGAAGGCTTTTTTCTCCGGCTCGAAGCGCCGCACGCGTCATTCAGGATTCCGTTTGTAATTCGAGCTGCCGCGAATCAGGTGATATTCCGTTTCTTCTCTGTATTTATGATTGGCTGACGGTAAATTAGAAGGGGACTTTTTGCGACGAGAAATTAGGTTTGCATAGTACCCGTAATCTATTGACAGTACCCTTTAGAGAAATTACGATTCTGCTGAAAAATTAAAGGCTTTTGAGGAAATTAGTAAAGTGAGCCGTTAAAAATTGCCGAAACGAATTTATTGAATAATAAAAGAATATCTGTCGAGTTTTTGCAAAGCTATATCCCATTTCAAATTGTATTCAACGTAATTGTGAATGCTTATAATGACGCTTTCAAATACGCTCGAGCTTCGGGGTTTGACGCATACAGAAAAGCTTATGTTGAAAGGCGGTGTGACGCTTTCAAAGTAATTACGGCAGACGTATAAATTCAAAACGCTAACCCGCCTCGCTAATCAATCAAGAAGCCGAGTAGCGCTGTCACCTTGTTCCATATCGTTTATCCCGCGGCGTTCCCATCCCCAAATATTATTCCAGCGAAATCCGCTCCGCCTCCGTTTCGCTCGCTGTTTTCGCTGGCGAGAGCCACCGCTCGGCGGAACGCAAGACGAAGCGAAATCTCCGAGCGCGAGATTTGTTATTCTCCGGCGAAGCCAAAACAAAGAGCGCCGCCGCGCGGCCGAAAAGCCCCCTCGAAAATTGATCAAAGAGAAAAAAGTAAGGACGCCCTGCAGCGTCCACGTGCAGCACCTGCACGCGTATACGAGCCGCGTGCGTCAAATGATTTATAAACGGGCTTTAAGCCGGCGAATAAACGGAAAAAAGCACCGCAGCCTGGGCGGCGAGAGCCCAGGCCGGAGCTTGCGAGCCGCAGAGAGAGGGTTGTCGAAGAAGAGGGGGAGGGAGCTCGGGGGTGGCTCCTCCGGCTTGGGAGCGCCGCCGTGAGAGGGCGCGCCGGCTGGCTCGGCGAGCGCAAGCCTCGCGAGCTCCCTGGCGAGGAGAGACGTCGCCGCGCGCGAGCAGAGGCGAGCAGAGCAGCGAGCCGAGCGCGCAAAATGGGACTCACCTCGTCGCCTAGGTACGCCTCCCGAAGCCCGCCGCCCCCCAGGAAGCCACGCCGAGGAGGCAGCTGCCGCTTCTGAGCTCCGGCTCCCTCTCTCGAGGATCATCGATCAGGTGAGTGCTGCTGCAGCTGCTCCGCCGAGGGCACGTGTGCGTGTATATATCGATTCGCTCGGGCCGCGACTCGAGCGACGGGCTGCAGCTCGAGGAGGGAGAGAGAGAGAGATCCTGGAGAGGAGACGGGAAGTGCGCACGTGCTCGCGCGGGATCCACGCCGCCAGGCCCCGAGTGCTGACTGGAAGCCGAATCCACCCGCCGAGAAGGTCTCGCGCCGGAGACGCGCCGTGTCCAGCCTTGCATTATTGATCCGGCCTACCTGCTTGTTTCTCTTTATTTTTTGTTATTCATTTCGCGCTCGGCCCCCGCGCGGATTTTAGAATCGTGCAGCCTCCCCTCTCGGGCTAATTGGATCGAGGCGGCGCGCGGGGGGCTTGTTGCGGAGAGGCGCGCACGTCGGAGCTGCAGCTGCCTCAAAGCTCTCCGGCAGGCTCTCGCGAGCGTTGCCTAGTTGTTGATTCCGCGCCGTCGTCTCCTTTGACTATCTGCGGGCAAAGGCCGCTCTCTCTCTCTCTCTCTCTCTCTCTCTCGAAGCATTTGTCCCAGTTTCTCGTGATTAGTCGCGCACCGAGAGAGGGATGGATGGATGGATGGGCTGGCGCGCGCGAGAGAGAGAGAGAGAGAGAGAGCGTCTAAGCCATCGACGCATGCGTTTTTCCCCTTTATATTATCTTAGCTCGGACGAGATATTTACGATCTCCGACCAGGCGCTTTCGCATGTAAATAAATGAGCGCCCGGACGTAAGCGCTTTCTCGCGCCGAGCGGATCCGCTTTATCCTCGGTTCGAGTATGCAGATTGCCGGATTTTAAGCCGAGGGTACTTCGGGGAATGATTTTTTGTCGTTGAAGCGGGTAGAGTGTCGATCGAAGTCGTGAACTTGACGCTTCGTTCGCCTGTTTTTAGTTTAAAAGTATATATCTGGCACAATGAGTGCCGAGAGTTTTAATAATAAGTGTCACGTGCATTGAAAGTAATAAACAACACAGCTCGGCGAGATAAAATCATTGGCGCAAATCGTAAATATATAGAATGCGGCACACACGGCTTTAGTTTATTTATAAGCTCTCAAAATTTCTACTCATATCGGTCGAACGTTTTCAACTTTAAAGTCAATGCGGCAGCGACAAAACGCCGCCCGATGAACAGTCACTCGGCGAGCGAGCTCGAAAATAATGCATTATAAGCCGGGCAAAAACAATGCGAGAAAACAAAGTGCAACAACGGCAGCTAATTAACAAATTTAAAAGAGCCGAGGAATAATGAGCGCGTCGAATCCCATTAGAGCACCGAGCGAAACAAGGCCGGGAATCAGGGGGGAGATTAATTATTGCACGATCATTTCGTAATAACCTCGAGCGCAGCGGCCCGCGTCACTGCCTATGCCGAATAAACTAATTAACGGCTCGACTCGGGCTGCGCGTCGGAGATTACGGAGGCTGGGATTTTTGCGAGACAATGACACGGAAGTAGGCGAAGCTGATTTCTCTAGGCTAATTCCCGCACACACCCGCACACCCACACGCCTAGACACACACAGACACACGCGCGCACACACACACACACACAATGGGCAACACGCCCGGGGAGAGAGGAGTATTCAAACGCAATGCGCTACTCGTCCGCCACCTGGCAAGCTTCCAAAAGCACGCGACGAGTAATCTCTCTCTTTCTCCTTTGTTTGCCGCGCGGATATCAGCCGCTCTCTCTCTCTCTTATCGCCGAGCTGCTCCTACTTCTTCCGCCACCGTCGCCGAGTCATTGCACCCGGATTGAATTAAAGGGAAGCGCTAATATCGAGCGCGGTGTTATTTCATTTTATTTTATTTTTTTTCTTCTTTTCGAGCTTGCGTGAAGAGCTGCTTTATAGAGGCGCGGCTCGTTCCTCCGTTTACGACTCGGACGATACGCGAATTTGTCGCGCGACGTTTTACAAGCGGGTTTTATTGGAATGGCCCCGAGCGGAGCCGATGGGAATCGACGGGAATAAAGGCTCGCAACCGAGTTTTACAGTTTTTTGGCGAATAATTGGGAGATATCAAGCGGCTGTACTTTCGCGTGGGCCGGCAGTTTCGAATAATATATTTGATAATTTAAGGAGTCGTAAAAAGTTTGAGTGAAAAGTGAGGTGGAAACGGTAGAGGAGTGAATTGGATTAAATTTTTATGTCGATTCGGTGGATTTAGCTGCGAGAATATCCTCAATTTTGTCAAAAATTTTAAACACGTCGATTCCGCGACATTTTTCATTCAGACTTGCAGACCTTTTCAATCCTGGAAATTGTACCTCTACATTCTCCCGTCTTCAAATATGAGATCCGAAAACTTTTTCCGCGGCCAAAATTCCAGAAATTGTCGAGAGAAACCGGATCCGAAAAGGTCTGAAACGCGATAGCGATAAAAGGCAGGCCAGCTTACGATTTATCCGCAACATCTTGTATATGTGTTTCCTTGGTTTGTTTTCTGAAAAGGCAAAAAAGTATAGGCTTTGCAGTTAACTGGCACTTTCACCCTATTTATTCATTCCCAAAGCAGAGGGACAGAGAGGGAGAGAGGAAGGGGAAGAGAGGGAGGCCGCATTCACGCGAACAATGCTCTCTCTCGCTTTTGCCGCGGAGAGTGCGAACTAGAGTAAAGAGTAAGCCAGATGCCCGCTGGACTGTAATATCGGAGGCGCAACATGGGCTGGGCACTCGGCGGACTCGGCATATTTATCGTGCTGCTCCTTGCGGCCGGCGCAACGGTCGTCGTTTGCAAAAGGTATATATGCGGCTGCTGGCTGGAAGGGGGGGATTGTTTCGGAGGGATATTGTAACGCGGGTATTTGACGGCAGGTACCAGGTCACCTGGCAGTGGCAGTGCGGACCTCGCGACTTCTGGATCATCTGCGAGGAATGGAGGCGCAAGCTCGCTTGGCTCTGGGCTCCCAGAGAGGAGAAAGTAAGGCACTTTTTTATTATACTATCGTTGGTTACCCTGGTAGAAACTTTAAGCAGTTTTTGGCGAATTCTTAGCTTGTTTTGTAGTTGAAAACGACAACGTGTTATTATTTTTTTGTCATTATCAAATAATTAAGTATGTTTGCTCATGAATATTTCAGTGTAATGATATTTCATCTTTTCAAATGATTTTCCAATTGTTTTTATGTAATTTAGGCATCAATTTTAGTTAAAAAAAAGGCTCTATTTAAAATACACGTTAACCAGTCCAACTGGTTAATTTTTTACCAGGGTTTAAAATCGAGTTTAAGATGCATTATTGAAGAACGTTTGATTTTAATAAATTGAACATGACGCGATTCGAATTCCCGTAGTTGAGATTAAAGTCGTAATATGGTATTATATCCAATTTTGTGATTCGGTTCAATAATTTCCATAAAACGTCGTTCTCTTAGCAATCAAACTAAACGTGAGTACGTTTTACATTGATTTACTCCACTTATCAGCGTGCACTTAATAATTCAATAATTAAACTCCTTGAACTCTGAAAGAAAGCGTGCTGTTAAGAGTTAAACGAACAATTTTACTATTGACATTTGAAAGCTCTCCTTACCATTCTCTATTTTAGAAAATAAGTTTCTAAATAGAAAAACGATAATATTTAAAATTCGCAAACTCTAAATAATAACTCTACGAAGCATCACCTTGACTATAACGCTTGAAAAAATAGCTTCTAAATAACGCGGACGAAACGCT
This sequence comes from Ormyrus pomaceus, assembly GCA_900474385.1. NCBI lineage: Eukaryota > Metazoa > Arthropoda > Insecta > Hymenoptera > Ormyridae > Ormyrus > Ormyrus pomaceus. The sequence goes on from UCOM01000057.1 coordinate 38,798, forward strand.
TTTAAAACGAAACTTTCTGCGAAACAAGGTCGGCTTGGTGAAAGCTCAACACCCGACAGCACAGGCAGTTCCGGGCCTGTACCGTCAGTCCAGCACGAATTCGTCCCAGTACATACTGCACAGCGACAGCGATCTTCGATTGGACGCTCAGGGCGCATTCACGAGGTCAGTAAACTGCCGGCTATCTGCATATATATGTATATACACCCCCGCGCACTTCCGCCGCGTCTCGGTGACCGATTATACGCGACGAGTCTCGCGTGCCCGAGGATTATTGAACCCCTAATGTGCTTACGAGGCATATAGACTCCGGAAAAATTCTCCCGATTGGGGTGAAGCCGATAATAATCGGCCAAGAGACAGCCTCTTTTCCGCTCTGTTGTTCCCGCTGAACTTTGACTAATAAGTCTGCTTTATGGCGATTCTTAAGGAGATTATTGCTCGATTTCGGGGCGAAAACTTTGCTCGTATATTTTATATCTTGAAGTTTACGCGCTTTTGCTCGGGATTTTTATGGCTCCAAGTATTTATTAAAAGTAAAATTAAGATATTTTATAAGTGCTAAATATGTCAGAGCTAATTTTTTTTTGTAAAAAACAACAAAAATCTATAGTTTTTAAAGTTAAAGTTAAATTGGAAATTCTTCTTACAAAGGCGTAAAAACATAGTATTAAAAGAATTTATTATGATTAAATTTAAAACTAATTAAATTTTTAAAATTTTCTCAAGTCTTCTATGCAGTTCTTTCCAATTTTTTTAGCTAGCTATTCCGTTTGGCAAAACATCAATTTCATTACAACCTTTGGCCAGAGAATAAAGCAGTTTTAATAAATCTCGACAAATGTTGTCTTTTTCGGAACAGTAGGTCAGATTTCTGAAATTTCTTTCCGGAAATCTAAAATACGATCAAATAAATTGCCAACTCTTTATAAAGTCAAAAAGAACTTTCGAGGCCTTTCACGAAATTCCTCCCAATCTCTCACATCCCCCCGGCAAAAATTGCTCACCCGATTCACTTCCCCTCGGTCCCTATAATCCGCAAGTCCTCCGCCCCCAGATTCGAGGCGGTAGACCGCGACCTGCACCCCCCGGGCGCGCAGCAAGCCCAGCAACAGCAGCAGCAGCAGCAGCAGGGGAACGGCAGTCCCGGCAACAGCAGCATCCCGCCGCAGCCGCTGCGTCCGGCCCCGCAGCCGCGGGCGACGGCCCGGCCGCGACCCTCGCCCCTGCGCGCCGACTACCTCCGGCTGCGCGAGTGCGAGCCCTCGCCGCTTACGCCGCCGCCGCCGCCGCCCCCGGCGCCCGGCAAGTTCCCCAGGCAGGTCTTCATCTTCCAGCAGCAGCAGGCACCCGACTCGCCCTCGCCGCCGCCCCTGCCGCCGCCGCCCTCCGCGGCCTCCGGCGCCGCCCTCCACATGGCCCTCGCCCACGCGGACTACACCGCTGGACTGCACCGCAGCCCGCCCGCTATGCTCTTCCACGGACAGCCGCATAGGTCAGTATGCTCGTTATTGGCCGCTGCAGTTTCGGTGCGTTTTATTGATTTAGTTTAAAAACGATAAATGAGTATTCGAATTGTTAATGTTCAGACTGATAAACGAAGGTTTCGTAATTTTAAAAGCGTTAAAAAGAAGCGTGGAAGTCGGCGGAGAAGAGAATTTAGCATTGATTTTTATAATTTACATGGGACGTGATCGTGCATGAATAACTCCTTTGAAAAATAATTAGAGTCGCGCTCGATCTAGAAATCTTGTTAAAATGTAAAAGCATAAGGTTAACAGACGAAGAATTTCAAGAGTTCACTAATAAAGCATGAGGAGTAGCTCGCACGAGACACCCTTCTCGTGGAACGAGTTGATAAAAGCCTTCATAAAGAATATATTCAGATTATTGCATTCAATAAAAAATGATTGCACAGTACTGAGCAATCCAGTTTTCAGAGATATTATCTTTTTCGACAATATGTGCTATTTTCATAACTAAGAGTTTTTCGTTTGTTAAGATTTTCTGTAAACACAGCGATCTAATTGAATTTTCTTTTTATATTAAATCTTATCTTGCTTAATATAATTCCGGCCTTTCAATTTAAAAACTACTTAACCGCCTCAATTAGTGCGATTTCACACTGACGCACTTGAAATTCATTTCGCAAACGTTCGTGTTCGAATTATACCCTCATTTTCCATTTCTTCTAATTTGAAATCAAATTAACTAATTGGGATGGACAAAAACTCCTACCTAAAAATAACACCATAATTTGATGCTCGCTAAAAAAGAACATATATTTATATTGCGCGAACGTTCAAAGATGATCAATTTTCCGAGGCCTCTGCAGGTCACATTGGCAAAAATAAATTTGAATGGGCACTAAAAATATTTACCTGAAAAAAGCAAGATTACTCAGAATCGAACTTAAATAATTTCACCTGCGAGGATCTTTATCGTTCGCTTAAAAGTACGCACAATCTACAGTGCTTTCGTTACTTTGTTAACAATTCCGTACAATATTCGCAAATACAGCGTTTCTGGTATTTTATCTCTATCTGCCTTCATCGCTTATTCGTATCGAAGTCGAAGCGTTTCGATCAATACTCAAACATCTCTGATGTATAAAAGAACACCTTCGCACACTATCGAAACTTTTTTCAAAATCGACCTCCGTCCTATCGTCCACCTGTCGTCGATAATAAACCCCCCCGGTGTTTTCCCAGAAAATTTTTTTATCGCGGTTAATTACGTCGAAGTGCACCGCAATAAAACGCATATTCGCGTCCGCGCGTAATAAAGAAGACCGCGTTTTTACGCGTTATTTATCGGCCTCGTAAACGCCTCGGCACACGCAATTCTATCGGTCGTCAGAGAGGCAGAAACGGACCCTAAAAAGCACAGTTTCTCTAAATCGAGCAGGATAGGCTGCCAGGATCAGCTGGAGGAGACGAGGAAGATCAGGTACAGCGTTCAGGGCGCCGCCCTCAGCGATCAGCTGTTCGACAACAAGGACACCGAGGCCCCGAGCGACACCAGTCCACCCTACGGCAGCTACGACATCGTTCACGAGGCCAGAGGAGATTTTGATTCTATGTTCAACCCTCAGGTGACTATTTATCTTTTACGTGGTTAAAACAGACAAATTTTTGAAATAAGAAATTACACTAAATTTAAAAAAAAAACAAAGGGTGAATTTGAGAACTCAAAAGTGGATTCTGAAATAATCTCCGAGTGATTAAATGATGCGATCGATAGCAGTATTTGAAGCACAGTGGGAATACAGTGCTTGACTATTTGCGTTTTCGCTATTTATAATGGACTATTTCGAGTGTAAGCGGAAAAAGTAAGGCTTCATTTAGCGAACTATTGTTTCATTTAGCATTGTGCCTTGAAAAAAGAGTTATCGACTGTACCAATTAGATACAGCGAGGGGACCGCTCCAATCAATTTTTTGTTGCATTAACGTCCATAACTGATACACTGGATGTATCAACACGCATGGCGGATCAATTATTTAAGATCATTTTTTGTTTCAGTCATTTAAACATTTGTTTGCTTTATCTGTGATTACTAAAAGAAACGTAGCTAGTTTATGATAGAATAGAGATATAAAAATACTTGTATAAAAAAAATGTTAAAATCCGCCATAAATACATCGTGGAATATTTACGCAAGTTGTCGTAAAAATCTCTTTAAAAAGCGTTGCACAAGCAACTTTAAACGTACAAAACTGAATTGCGCGAGAAACGCGCTTAAAGTTATAATTTGACACGATACTTGATATAAATTTTACGCAAAGAAAAAGCAGTAATTTTAAAATCTCAAGATAGATGTTTTCTTAAAACATTAAAAAAAATATATATTTCTGTTTATAAGCTCAAATATTCGTAGCATATTTAAATATTTATGTAATTGTTTATTTGCTGCAGATTAACGTTAGATTACATAATAGAAACCCAATCTGTTCACTTGTAAGCTCAACGCTAACTTCTTTCATATTTAAATGCCAACGCATTAAATTAATTTTATAATAATGCTTCAAAATAATATTTATAATTTTTCCAATTAATGTAAGACAACCGAAAATAAGGGGTTAGACTTTCGGTGTAGCGAAAATGATATAGAAATAAGAGCAAAAATTAGTCTACTTGCTTTCGAGCTGGAAATTACACGGACGTAAAAACCTCTGCATTTACGGAGATAGCCTACTATACCATGTACAGACCCCCGTACCTTCATTACAAAAGAAAAAGCTCCGGTTTCGCTTAGGGACTACTGCTCGGAGCATATCAGCAGAGATGTTTATTTCGTTTCTTCTCTTGAAAACAAAGCTGAAAAAATTATAACTTAATTTCAGCACTTCTGGCGTTGGCGAATAGTAACATTTTACTTAGTTATCACTCTTTCTCCATTATATCTAATTTTTAGACACGTCCCAACAACTTGATTCCAAAGCACATTATTTTTCCCCGCAAATGTCTTCACTCGACAGTTTACCCATCCAAACTCAATTCCCCGGTAGCCCTCGAATCCGCGCACATCAAACGCGACGTCACTAAAAACGCTCTTCCAGGAGAGCTTCATGCACCGAACGCCGAGTACCCGCAACCTGCAGGACCTCGAGCGTATCACCCGCTACATCCAGAGCCTGCCGGACGCCCCGGAGCCGCCGTCGCCGACGCAGGGCTTCTACGACGGCACGGACGAGGAGGCGGCCAGTCCCGCGGCGCCGCCCCCGCCCGCGCCACCCGACCCGGCCAAGCAGGCCGACAGCCCCGAGCCCACCACCGGCGAGAAGATCTTCAAGGCCCTCCGGGCCGTCACCTCGCAGAGCTACATCGACGCCACCGAGTTCTACAAGTAAGTCCGTGCCGAAGCTTTTAGTCGGTCGACTTGCCGGGGCGAACCTTCGTCGACCGGCTTCGGTGGATGCGGGCGCCATCGAGTTTCGAATGTTTTAGCAGCGTCGGGCAGAATTTTTTCCGGACGAAAAACACTTTGCTGGAGAGCCGAGTGGTATTGTGTGCTGGCGTATTTGCTAGTGTAAAAATAGCAGACAAAGAGGTTTAAAAATTTAGACGAGCTGTCTCCTGGTTCTTTTTGAATATATTTTTAGTGAGTCGTCCGTTTCTAAGAGGTAGAATTTTGTGAACTTTTAATTAGAAACGTAATTAGGTAGAAAAATGCTCTTAACTAATAACGAATACCTTAAATGAATTACTTCAAAATGGACTTAGCAGAGCTTTCACGAGCTTTCGGTCGAATTTGTAATACACAAAAATATAATGTTATCTTATTTCTTCAACACAGTACATTCGAAATAGTTTTAATCGACCGCAGATGTAAATTTTAGCTAAAAATATCCAGCATTTAAATAACCGGCACGTATGCACGATTTTCTTTCGACGCAATGAAAAAACTTGCTTTTTCTGGGCACATGTAATTTTCCGATAATAGAGTGCAGCCATTACTTCGTTACGCAGTAATTAGTTACTCGAGCGGACTAGAATTTTGCAGGAATCTTGTTAAAGTCTAAAAGCAATATTGGTGGACAAAGGGCTTTGTCGGAACTTCGATAAAATTGCTAGAGTGGTTTCAAGACAGAGTTTCTAAGAAAGTCATTCATTGAAGGAGGGTGTTACGAAGTTCCTGATTTCGCAGAATTTTCCATAGTCTTATGATTCTTGGCACAGTGCAGTTCGGACAGATAAAAATATCGTGTTAAGAGCTATTGTGATGAATTATTTTAAATAAAAAATAAGACGAGCTATTTTAATTATTATGATGTAGGGCCTAAAAATGAGGTACTTATAACACCTTCATTCGTTAATATTTTTTTATTATCTCTACGCATTGCAGCTAATATTTAATTAATTTTACACCTCCATCATACATCAAGGATATCCTTGTTTGAAACAACTATTCTTCAGAAAAATTTTCATGGGGAACGATCCTTTTTCAGAAAGAATTCTTTTATGGCGCTTATCAATTTCTAAAGGTGACATTTGTCGACCAACCCCCGCATTCGAACGATGCGTAAAAGGAGAAGCTAAAAGTATTTTTATCGGGCCGGGTTTACGGCGCGCGAATTAAAAAATTTCGTTAAGAAAACTTTACATGCACTCTCCCGCGCCCCCACTTGAATTTCCCGTGCTTCGTCGAGCCGTTCGCCTTTATTACCTCCGCTGCAAATTTTTACTGCGGCAGTAAAAAAAAAAAAAAAAGAAGCTTTACGCCCCAAATGTAAATAGTAACGGAATGCACTTTGTTTCGCGCGCTGCACTCCGTTCCGCGTATAAACACGCGAAACTCGATGCGACGCTAAAAGTTCTGCTGCGAAGCGGCACTGCCGCCGAGGGAATCCTTTTGTGATGACATTTCTGCGAGCAATCAGTGAAGAATTTCGCGATGGAATGGAAACTGAAGAACGGGTTCCACTCGTCAAAGGTTTAATTAAATGGTAACGTGACCAGCTTGAATGTCATTGGAAACGCGATAAAGCCTATCTAAAACTGTTATTATGAGGTGGAGTGTGGGCGCTCGGCTATGGAACGGCAATCTGTCGTTTTGCCAGGCATAAATCACGGAAAATTGCGCAATTTACGATTATCGCCGAATCGACGAAAGTAAACGCACAAACGCCTCGAATTTTTTGTGCAAATCCTATCAAATGCCGTATTTAAACGTTTTATCAATGATTTCTCTTCGAGTCACTATTATTGATTTTAAGATTTATCATTTCAAAGTCTCCTTTATAATCTCGATACATTATACTTGAAAAAAAAAAAAAAAAATTAAAGCACGCTTCTCCATTTATTGAAAGCACACCTCACCATAAAATTTCAGCTCGATCCTGTCATCGGCGCAGCACGTCCAGAACTTGGCCTTTGCCTCGTCGGCCGTCATCGAGAACGAGAGGCTCGATAATTCGCAGCGGGAGAGCCCGACGACACTCTCGCCGTACGGCCAGAGCGGCGTTCCCCGCAGAACTTCCGACCTTTACAGCCCCGAATTGAATCAGGAGGCGCACAGAACAGCCCAGCAGGTGCGTGAGAGAGAGAGAGAGAGAGACAATAATGCAATTATCGATGCCTTTCGAGGACGTTTATTTTGTCGAGGGGAAGATGAAAGCTTTGCTTTTAACGCGACTCCGAGATGTCGAGATAATCGTTTTTCAGTTTCTCCGGCTTCTCCGCTGCTGCTCAAAGACGTCGATCAACAAGCCTACTCCTATTTAACATCGGATCCCAGCTTCACGAGGACTTCCGAGGTAAGCGCTTGACTATGAATTTCAAATTGACCGACTGCCAGTTAAACGCTGAATACATATTTCCCAGCAGTGCTAAATCATTTTACACTCCTCGGCGGCGAGGTGCAATTACCGCTTCGGAAAATCGATTGTTCTTAAAAATTTAACAACCAAGCTGATTTGAATTAACCCCTCCCACTTTCTAAAGTAGGCGAAAGTCCGAACAAAGTACTTAAAAAAAAATCCCAAAACACCCTCGCAGGACATATTCAACAGCCTGGAGCACAGGCGCAAGAGCGTGCAGGAGCGGCTGAACGGTTTCCAGGAGCTCCTGGAGCTGGAGACGTCGAGCGAGACGACGCGTCGGCGCAACAGCCAGGAGCTGCTGAGCGCGCTCGAGGAGGCGCAGCTGAAGCGGCGACTCTCGCTCCAGCTGTTCGACGAGTCTCAGGACGAGGAGCTCCTGCTGGACAACGGGCCGCGACGCGCCTCCATCGGCCTCGAGCCCGAGCCGCCGCCGCTGCTGCACGGCACCGGCAGCCTCGACGACTTCGCCAACCTGCAGCGGGCCATCAGCTGCGACAGCGTCTGCTCGGACACGAGCGTCGTACTCAACGACCTCGAGGCCAACAACGAGGTCGCCCCCATCGTCGGCATGGTCTGCGTGTCCGTCGAGTTGGACAGGTTTGTTTTTCACCCTATATTCGTTCGATAGTTATTTCATATTTACAAAATGAATATCAAACCGAGCCAATCGTCGTCCAGCTTCTTCAGGTGGCCAAGTCACATAGGCGACTCGGACCTGATCGTGAGCGTGCTGGAGGCGCGAGACCTGATCGCGCCGGACGGACGACCGGCGCAGCACACTTTCGCGCGGGTCTGCCTGCTGCCGGATCGGCAGACCCACGTGCAGACGAGGCTGTACAAGAGCACCAACTCACCGAGCTACCAGGAGAAGTTTTACTTCCCCTTGGAGGGCAGTCCGGTCGGCCGGATTCTCCTCGTCGAGGTGAGCTTTGAATGTTAATTGTCGTTAATATGCAGTTTGGGATCGATTGTCGTTCGGTTTATGATTTGGAGGAAAGCTAAGTTTTTTCTTTTAATGAAAATATTTTATTTCCCAGAGGGGCGAGATTTAGTTTTAGTTTTTTCTCTTAAGAAGATGAAGCGTAAAGTTAATTTCCTGCATCTGAAACTGGGTTGCGAAGAAAGTACAACTTTCGCGAATATATATTTCAAATTAAAAGCGTCAGGTATTCTCTTGAGAAGCGCTTTTTAAATCTAATTTAAAAAAGTGGCGTTCTTTCTCTCTATTGGCTGTCCTTAATAACTTTACATTTACTTGCGTTTGCGAAGTTGAATTTAATATAAAAGTCGACAGTTTTATCAGATATATTGAAACTTATTGAGCTGCGTAAAATATATTAAAATCCAAAATTAAATTTGAAAGCTTAAAGCTTCGTAATGTCATTGCGTTAAATACTCGGATTATAGTGGACTTAAATTATTCGGGTGATATTTGCTCAAAGCCTCCCCATTAATACAACTCTCTCGTCATAAACTAAACGCACAAGGATAATCCGCAAGACGTACAAGGTGACCAATCAGAGGCCCGGGTATGTCTGCCCACAACCCTTTTCATGGTATCCTGAGCTCAATTGTCCTGATTTCCTGGGGACTGGAATAGTTCGCCTGCTATTTCCGACTAACTCGAGCTCGATCGATTTTCTCGGACACAATCATTTTTCACAGTATTGTTTTCGCACCTGGATTTTTCTTTGTGTATTTTTTTTTTTGTTTAGAAAAGATTTTAAATTAAAAGCAATCCTGCAAATATGATAGAATTTCTTGATTAAATATTTTAAAATGAAAAATTATTTTAACACCTACTATTAATTTCGTTTAAAATAATACACAGATATACGTTTTTCTTTTTAAGTATAAAGATAAATTCGAACAAAACGGTACATTTATGGAAAAAGGAATTTTTAATATTATAACTTCCAACGTGCATTCTTACGCAATGTTCAAAGAGGAATAATATTTAATTATGTTTTGGGTGTCAGCGACGATAAAGAAAATAAATTAAAAACATTTTATTACTTTCATCATGAATTGAGGGACAGTCAACAATCTCTTTATTTATTTACATACAATGCTGTCGTTCCAGCACCACACATTTTACTTAAACGTTCACCATTGATTATTGTAAACTTTTTGTTGAAAAACTCACCCGGAAAAAACGCCTGATCCTCAGATATTCTCGTACGAGCTTCCAACCACCAGTTGCCCAGCCGGCGAGGCGGCGCTGCTCGGCGAGGCGACGCTGAGGCTGGGCCCGGTCCCGCGGCCGTCGACGACCACCTGGCTGCCGGTGCTCAGCTCTGCGATGTCGGTGCCGCCGTTCGGCGAGCTCATGTTCTCCCTCTCGTACCTTCCCACCGCCGAGCGGCTGACCCTCGTCGTCGTCAAGGCTCGCAATCTCAAGGGAGCCAGCGACACCCCCGGTGACTTTTTCGTCAAGGTAATTGGTTTTTTACAATTTTTGAGCGCGTATGTTGACTGGACGTTTTATACGTTAACTGGGCGTTTCTTATGTTGACTGGGCGCGTAAAAAAAGGAGATTGAAAAAAGTTAATGTACAAATTAGGAGTTGTTAGAGGAATGTAATGGCGTGTTAGAAAAATAAGGTCAACGATCGATGGCAAAAATTGCGACGCGGTGCATTTGAGAAATGAGAGTGTAATTCGTTTGATATGGAAAAGCATGTTAATTACCAGTTTGTGTAAATCGGTGGAATATTAAAGCTGTTTCTGCCAAGTTTCGAGCTATTTACATCTTCAATTATTAAAAACAAGCGACCGTCACACAGAAATGATTTCTGCTACTTGTTAAAAAAGTGTGACTAAAAGATTGATGGGGAATTGTCGTGCTTGCAGGTCTACCTGCTGCAGCAGGGCAAGAAAGTGCACAAGAAGCGCACGTCAATCAAGAGGGGTGAAAAGAGCCCCATTTTTAACGAGGCCATCATTTTTAGTGTGCCACCTTCGGCTCTACCGGTAAGTTTTATGTTTTATCACACTTTTTTACTGGCTTTCGTAGAAGAAACTTTCGTAAAAGTCGCGGTTAATTTTTTATCGGTGAATACTTTTTCCGGTGATCATAGAAACACAAAAAATTATTTAATTAGTGAATATACATCAATTGTTTTGTTTAAAAAAAATATGATCCACTGCTTTAAAATAACCTAATTTAAAAAATAAGATAATAAAAGAAATTTCGTGAAAAACAGTGTCTGCAAAATTCATTGAATTTAATCAGAAGAATTCGATATTCCAATTTTTTACGATGAGCTAACAAAATTGATCCCTCAATAACTCCTTGCAGAACATCCAGCTGCGGCTGACAGTTTCCGAGGTGTCGGGCGACTTGAGCATGACGTCGAAGGCTTACTCGGTGGGTCACGTCCTCATTGGCTCAAACATGACGGGTCGCGCCCTGACTCACTGGCGACAAATGCTCGCCGCCCTCCGACGTCCAGTCGCCATGTGGCACCCGCTCAGGAAGTGAATGGCATCTGCGTTTCCTCGTCAGGGTCCCTCCTCCTAGTGCCCTTCCCTCTCCTCTTCTCGGTTCTCGTTGTTGATGTTGTTGTTGAGTTTCTTCGCGCGCGAGCTGAACCGCGGCACGATCACACGCGTCCTGAATCGTCGCAGCGTATAGGTTATGTTGGCTAGTTTGCGGAGTTTAGCTGCAACAAAAGTGTTAAACATACAGAAATAGATGTCTCGCGTAGGAATAAGTTTCTATTACTGTCTTAATTTGGGTCAGTTTAATGGGATTCTTTACGATTGCCGGTTTTGGTATGATCGTCAAATTTTGGTAATTCGCTGGTGTTCGAGCGGTGCTTGAGCGATGCGGATTAATTTTGTTGTTGAAATTAAGTGATAAAGTCCCGAGGAAAGATTGACGAGTTCGTCGAGCCAGTTTAACCATCTATTCTAGTAGTTTGTAGCCAACAACTGGCCGAAATTCGTCAAATGTTTCTGATGATGAAGGAACAAAGATCATTTACTGCAGAAGACACTGGAATGGTTTTACGGATTCAAATTAAGAGAGCACTCTGGTTCGCCTATTTTCCAATAAGTTCCATAATATTTTGTACGTGTAACAATCAATAGGATATAATAGAGCTACAACGTAACGCTGACTTATTACACCTTAGGAAGAACTTTATCAAACTACTCTAATATATTTATTTGTCCGATTATAGATTATACAAAAAAGAGGCTATATATATATATTATTATGAGATAACTGCAATTTTGATACTCCGTTGCAAAGAATGACAATATCATGCGCGCATACAAACAGATTACTGATTATAGTGTTGCTACTTTTCCTTGAATTATGACGCTACATATTATATACAAGATTGGCTCAGTAATAAGCGGAGTTGCGAGGTAGGTAGAGAGGATCATGTGAGAAGGAATCGTTATTATTATTGCGGAAAAAGAGAGATCATCGCATTCAATGTACATAAATTATATACATGTATATATTCGTACACATAATGCATTCATGCATCCGAGGCGCCGCCGAGTCTTCGGCGACGTTGTCCAAACTGCCTAAAAGCAAGTTCAGGAAGCCTTTGAAGCTTGATATTTAATGAGAAAATAATAAATATTATGAAGATGCATGCTTTCTTTTGAGGGCGAGTAAACTTGTTATCGAACAGATTCATATTTTCGATTGTATTTTAAGTACAGAGTTGAAAAATACTGTAGCAGGTTCTTGTTAAACGCAAGTAAATAATGGTAATAGACGTAGCTTTGGGAATAAAATGATAAAAAAAACCAATGTTGAAATGTTAACGACGAATCTTGGGTAACGATTTTTAAATTTACATTCGATTGATTTTGACAAATCACTGATAATCGGCATGCTACACTCTTTCGTTTACTTTTTAATTCGTTTTAGTGATTCATAATTTTTCATTAAAAAAAATCATCTTCATAAAAATTATTGTTTTGATTCTAAAGGCACTTTTAACTGCTTGCAACAGTTATTACATCCTACGAGACTATATATTGATGTCAAGTGTATATGACAATATGCGTAACCTCCCGAAAAAGCTTGAAACAGATATAAATGCCATAATAATCGGTACCAAATGCTTGAGAACCTAAAAAGCGATTAAAAGTGTCTGCTTTCATTTATTTTCATTCGCGACATTCCAATCGATTCCCAACTAATAATGAGTTTGAGATCTAGCAAGCTTATTTAAAAAATTCCGAAAAATAGGAATCTTTTTAAAAAATAATACAAATTGAAGCTTAAAAAAGCATGCAAGTCGATTTAATTTAGCAAACTCGTTTCCGTGAACCCACAAGTTGTTGTCACGCATTGAATCGTCTAAAAGTGATCAAGGAATGCTTATTACGAATCCTGTTCCTGTTCCCTTCGTATGGCCTTGAAAAAAAACCTATAACTATATAACTTTTATACCTTTCGCACTAAACTATGAAAAAAAAAATCTTGACTCAACTGAATAGATACCACACAAATGACACGTTCGCACGCACACAGACACGTTATTAAGAAACTGGGAAGCAACAAGATGATAATTATTTCAAAAATTTCAAATCGTTGTCAACCTTTGTCGATGCAGGGAATTCAATTGCCGAATTGGTAGATTAGTCGAATATGTAGTTTAGGTTGTATCAAGGGTTGCCTTTATTTCGGAGATTATTCGATGTTTGTAAGTACTTATAGTAATATTTTCTCGAAAGTTTTTGCTCGGAGGAAAATCTCTTTGAATCTAAAATTTGTCTCTTGAACTATTTAAAGCGTCTTTAAAAATTATTCTAAAATTAAGCGAGTTTATAAAGCAGAGGAGAGATCGCGTTTAGAAATTTTGATTCGAATATCGTAAACTATTATATAAAACAAAGATTCGGCTATTTCAGATTTTTGAAATAATAATACGCCATGGATCTCTACATACATGACGTACGTCAATCATTGTTACTGTAAGGGTAATATAAACATTGCGAGAATAAAGATGAACATTTTTTATCCTAAGCACCATATCTTGTTCTCCCTTGCCTAGTTAAAAGCGACTTTTCCCACTTAAATTAAGCGATCTAAGAATATATAATAGAAGTAAAATCATTGGTAAACTACAAGTACCTGCGTATTTTTATCAGAAGCGCGGCGTTCTACAAAACATCAAAATTATGTTTCCAAAATTGATTTGTATACAGAAGGCGACTAAAATTATGTTTATTTATTCCAATAAGCGAAAGAAACTTTAAATTCGATCGAGCCTGTATTGAATCATCCCGAATAAGAACGATGCGTATGCAATTTTATTATAAACATTTATGCAATTTTGTAATCTAATTGCATAGAAATCGTTTTCATTTCTCATAAAACCAAAAGAAACTGCTGTTTAGCGCGATGTTTCCTTTTCCCGTGTGATTAATTTCCTGCTTTGCTTTTTTACATTAAGAAAAGCCAGAAAATCTAGTTTTGCGAATTGAACATGAATAAAAGTGCGAAGCCGTGCTGCTACGTTAGCAAGAAGGAAAGAAATGAGAAAACGACAATAATAGTGCCGACCGTTTCAGTTGTTTAGCCATTCAAAAGCACGTAAATAAAATATATATTCTTTGAATTAGCACAAGATTTAAACGGAAAACTATACAAATGACAAAAGTGTAATGAGAGAAAAAAATACGCAACAAGTGTACTTTGCGATCAGATTTTGTTCTCTTCGTTTTTCAGACGTTTTAATTGCGATCGATCGACAGGGAACTTTGAACTTGTCGGGAGACTTTTATCAACGACGCGCCACATTATACGCACTCTCGATATATTTGTATACAATGATTATAATATTGATATACTAATGAGAAGAAAATGAAAAGAAAAGAACTTTAAATCTGAAAAAATTGAAAATTATTTGATATTTTTGTTACGCCTGTCTGTGATACTATAAGGGCACAGTACATTATCCTGTGTATATTTAAGGTTTTAACCCCGATGACATACACTTATTATAATAAAAAAAGGATACTTATATAATTACTATATTGTATAAGAAAAATTTTTCATATAAGTAAGAAAAGAAAACATTCATACCGTGCTCTTCCTAACATACTACATGATAAGTAAACACACGTAATACGTAAACGTTCGTATGTAATTGAAAAAAAGCTACGTGTCCGCGCATAATTTTATGCCAATTGGCCATTTTCGACGAGCCTTTGCGTTATGCGACTCTCGATTTAGAGACGGAGAGAAGAAGTCTTTGAAAAAAAAAATCTCCGGTTTCTGTGTGTTGGTTAGAGATAATTTCGAATCTCTCTGTGCAAACTTGCGGCACTGTACGCAACAAGTCTATATAAAACCTAAGTGTAGGCTTTCGCGAGAAATATAAATCGTTATCGAGAATTTTCAAAGTTATAAATTATGTACCGAGGCAAATATAAATTATGTAACTGCGAGGCATCATCTAATATTTAAGAAGAAGATATAAATTTAAAAAAAAAGAATAGCTACACTGCGGGCGAATCGACAGCCTTTTATCTGGACTTTCTATTAAGAATATCGCATTTAAGGAGATACAGTACAGAAAACTCATCGCCTTTTTCCACATCTTGTCACGTCGATTTCTCCCCTATGCATACTATATACACTTGTATGTGTGTACATGTACATTATAAAAAATATTATACATCGTCGTTGTTATTCATCGTTACACGATTCTATTTACAAAAAACTCGTTTAATGATATACATATATAAGAATATACATGCGTATATGTGTGTATATAAAAATATATATTTAATTTACAAAAAAATCACCGACTTTTTTTCGCCAATCCCTATCCCTGAGAAGTATGACGATTAGGAAGTAAAAAAGTAAATAGCACCTCAGTTGATAAATAAATCAATTTAATTCTCGTCATCATAATATCGATCAACATGATAAAATACTCTTAAAGCTACAATCTTGATTAAAGTTAATACGTTAAACGCTAAGTAAATATTAATATCTATATAATCGTTTTGGACCCATGCGCAATTCGAAAAAATTGCTCTACGATTTATATAAGGCACGTTGGAGCATGGAGAAACTGACAGTCGCGATTAAAGATACGTTAAAAAGGAATGATAAGTGGATTAGGAATGAGAGGAAGAATGGACGGACGTTACAGGCAAGTACGTCGCCTTATAAAATCTCTTCTTTTGTTTATATATACACGAAATTTTGGCAGAGAGAAGACTTTTTCCGTTTTCTCGGCAACTGTCACTGGTTTCCCGGGGAGGACAGTCGGCGCGTTGGCTGATAGGGATTTTGGAGTAGCCGAGGTGAGCATTCTATCACCCTCAAAAGCAAGCCGTCGATGTAATCCTCTAGGTCGTGTAGTCGCTTTTTCTTGTCGGCGATGTCCAGTTGCTGAGTTAGCACCATTTCTATTAGGTCCTAAAATTAACATTCATTGGTTTAACTTCATTTCAATACGAGATTAAGCGGAGAAGAACATTTTTGAATAATAATATTTTTATAGTTATATAGTTAAAAAATGTAACGGTTTTTATTTACATATTTTTGGCATTTTTCTTTTAAATATTTCATTTTGTAACTTTTTAATAGTATGAATAATGTAACAGTAATAAATTCTGAATTCTTGTACTACGTTTTGAATAATAACTGAAGTGGGTCATCGACCTACTCCGAAACCTTAGGTAGATAGACGTTTTCGTCTTGTTCCGTTACACAAAATAACATGAAATAATCCTTCTGCATAAAAATCATTAGAAAATTAATTTAAAGTAACTAATAAATTATTAGGTATTTTGAGGAAAATTGTAAAAAATTTGTGTGACAAAAATTAGTTATGCTAAATAGATCATCAATCTCAATTAAGTTGTTCCAATTAAAATCTTTTTAAATTCTTATTTGAGACGACAAATAATTTTAAAGTAGCTTTACTTAAAAAAATAAAAGATATTTGAGTTTTACTCGCTCCTGAAGATAGAAAGCATCTTATTTTGTCATTTTGTCATTTGTAAATTGAGTGCATACATTTCCTACTTTGAGCTAACGGATTAGCTAATGAAAAGCAGCCATGAGACAGGTGAAAGTCCGAGACGAAAAATACGAGAAAATCGTCATTTCTAGTTCTGGAATTACCGAGATCGCTACTTTCGCCGATGCGTTTGTTTTGACAAATAGTTCGAAATCGACAACTTTTATTTTCAAAACGTAATCTTTAGCAAGTGCTCACATTAATTATATTTAACAGGATGCTTCGTCATAAATATTTTATCGTTTATTAAATTTTTATCGAGAGTCGGTCTTGAATTGAAGGAAAAGAATTTCATGTTTTACATTTGCCAGCCGTCATTTTCCAATGGTTAAATATAGATATTTTATTTGAAAAACAGTTCATCTTGGCATCCGAGTGAGCTAAATAATAATTTTGCGGCGTTATTGTCAAAAATTATAAATGACAGGCAGTTTTTATGCTTTAATGACGTTTCTCTCCGCGTACGCTTTAAATTTCTCCTTAATACCGCACAATTAACTTGTAATAATGCACAATTAACAACTCACTTCTCTAGATTTTCCTTCAAACTGTTCGACAATCTCTCTGGGTAGCCTGCCGGTGATGTGTCCGCCAGTTCCGTTGACCTCGACCTTGCTCTCTTCTCCGCCAATGATGATCCTCTCGCTGGAGCTCTTCTGCAAGCTCTTGTCCTTGTCCTTGCCGGACTTGTCCTTCTTCTCGTTGCTCTCCTTACCGATGAGCTTGTACTTGTCCTTAGTCTTGCCCAAGTGCCTCACCGCCGCACTTGGCGGCTCGCTCAGTTCTCCCCGCAGCCGCGAGATAGGCGACGAGCGCGGAGAGTTGTTGCGTTGGTCCGCGGTGTCGGTTGTTTCACGGGACTCCTCGATTACTATTTTTGGACTCATCCGCTTGTTGTCCCACCTGCATAATGTAATGGATATTTTTTTTAGCTGTAATTGTAGGCTTGCTTTTTGCTTCTCTGTATTTTTTGTTATGTATTTATCGACTTTTTATACGTAACAGTTGTTACGTAAGTGTGTGGCTTTACATTGTGAATGCTGTATAAAAGTTTAACGGTATTTTTACATGCTTAGGCTTCGACTTTTCTGAAAATATTGCTTTAAATGTATACACAGTTGTTTTAAGATTAAAGTCTGAAACCACCCGGAAGGCATAATTTTTAATCCTAAATCTTGCACGTGACAATTAAGCCAATTAAAAAGTCACGTTTACTTGTAAAAAGCAGCGGTTATAAACATTATATATTCTAAGCGCGCGAAAAAATATTTCATACCAGACAAAACAACGCCGCTCTGGTCGAGCGTGCCGCGCTTAATTATGCAGTTAAAGACAAGTTACGCTGTAAAACTAAAACCCTCGAAGTAATCATTAGCTTGCGTTAAGTCAAACCGGACCGTCTTTACGACAATTTAATAGAGCAGTCGCGCAGCTCTAAGACTGCGTCCTCCATTTTCAAAAAAATTATCCACGCACCTCTTGAGAGCGCTTCCCGTCTGCAGCCCGTAGAGCTTCTGACCCCACTCGTCCTCCGGCGCGGGCTTGTTCTCCGTCTTCGGGCTGGAGTTGAGGGCGAACCTCGGCGGCTTCGACGGCGGCATGTTCGACAGGTTGTGCGTCGTCATCTGCGGACTCGGCGTCTGTTTGCTCTCGTGGTTGGAATCGAGCTGGGGCGAATTGTTGCGCGCGTCCTGCGACAGGTTCTCGTTGTTCTTCCAGGCGGTGGTGCTGCTGTGCGTCACCGGGGCCGACGAGTTCAACGACGAGGTCGAACTCTTGTGGGACAGGTCGTCGAACTGCGGTTGGCGAGAGAGCACTCGGATTATTAAACTGGTTTGCTTTGCCGCTGCACACGCGGCTTTTCAAAATTGACTATTTGAGGGGAGCAGTTAAACTAGTTCCTGACCGCAGGATATAGCTTTGCTGTTGGATCGTGAGATTAGGCTTTTTGGTGGATTTTACGAGTTGGAAAATGGCATTTGCGCATATTTTAGAATTTTTCAGATTCGACCCAGCTTGTTTTTCAATCGTTAATTTATTGTGTTAACTGCAACTAGTTGTTCTTGTTAAAATTAACCTACTTTAGGAAATGGAACGAATAAAAAAGTGGCCTTACTTGTTAAGGCGTTTTTGCAACCGAATATTGGTTAAATACAAGAGTTGTAAAAGAACGGGATTTCTTAAAAATTTTAATCGTACACGAGCAGTACATTAATTTTAAAATTCTTCCAACCAAAGTATGTCTAAATTAACAAGGAAGTCTTTCGCAATCAAAAATTTCTCTCTACCAAAGCATCAGGCGATTCAACAAGAACGGCAGCCGAAACTCACCGTGAACTCGTCATCCTCGTCACTGACGACTCCAGGGTCGGCCTCGCCGTGCTCCTGGCCGGCGGTGCGGGGCCTCTCGCCGACCCTGAACTCCTCCTCGTCGCATATGTCGTCGAGCCTGCTCTTGCTCTTGCTCTTGCCCTTGACCTTGTTGCCGATCGATTTGGCCAGCTTCTTCAGTCCCTTGCGCTTCTCCAGGCTGCCGATGCTCAGCAAGCTGCCGCCGAACGATTGAGCCGCCGACGACAGCTGACCCAAGGAGCTCTTGTGGCGCTCCTTTTTCGTCAGGTCGGTCAGGCTGCCCGCTCGGACGATGAAGCCGATTCGCACCTCGAGCTTGCCGCGTTGCTTCGTGTTCTCTTTGCCTGGCTTGCCGGTTAGGTCGTACCTGATTCAACGGAGAATTGGGATCAATTTTTAGGTTCTTCGTGGAAACCGGAGAAGGAAGAACTTTTACACTTTCTTTGGCTTGGTTTTCTCTGAATAAAATTATCTTTTGATTGAAGATCCTGTTTAATTAATCTATTCAAGATAACTGTCACAGTTTCACATCCGTGTATTTTTAATTATAGAAATCATTCGTTTAATTAGATGAAAACAGAGTTTCTTGTAGTTCGAAAATAGACCCGCTTGTAAAGTTATCATTGACCTTTTCTATAATCATATGGAGCGCGATAAAATCGACCTTGTCAGTTAAACATTCCAAACAAAATGCAGATGCGTTAAATAGCGTGATTCACAGCCGAAAAATGTCGTGCCAGCAAATTTTCTATTAAAAATATTTGGCCGTCTTGTAATTCGGTCGACGAGTGTTTACTAATAACGGGGAGCACGTCGAGTCAGACCTGATTCAGAAAGAAGCGCTAACTATCGAGCGAAGGCTGTAGTAAATTCAATTTTCGACGTCATTAATATTCTCAATGGGCAATATGGGCCTCGTGCAGAGAGAAAACGTGTCAGTGGATTAATAAGGCTAGAATCTTTTATCGAAAGACGAATGGGACACTTAAAGCACTTACCACTAAATGTGTGTCATTCTTTTTATTAACTTTCGTTAATTTATGCCTGATGTTAATATCATTGACAGTAGTTGAATCAATTCAGGGTTAACAAAGTGGGTGAGCAAAAAAAGTTTATTTTTCCCTTTGAGAAAAAAATAATTATCCTATTTTAAAAAGTGTCTATTCAATCATTGGTAATCAGTGATTATAAAAACGTTCTTTTTATCTACGCGTATTTTTAAAATTCAAATTCTGCCTGTTTACAAACTTGCAGATTGTAAAAAGTAAAATTAAAAAGTTCCGCGTCACATTTAGAGCTAGAATTGCATAATTTAATTTGGTCGAGCACGTATGTGTATAGAATTACGATATGGTACGTTTACTCCTTTAATGAGCCGATCCTTAGTGCTTTGCACAACCACTTTTGTTTATAATAAGCGAAGTACAACGTTCATTTTGAAATTACAAAAATAGCTAAAAATGGCTAACATAACATTCCACCCGGAAATTTAACCTAACACTTTTTTCTCCCTACGATAAGAAAAATAGAGTTTAAATTCATTCAAGACAATGTGCAGGTATCGCGACAAACGAAACCGCTATTTGTTATTGTCAAAAGCGCTGACTAAACCCTGACGTAACTTTGACAGTTCTTAAAAATTCAAAACACTTTATGTCACCGACTCTCTCGAAAGCGACAAGTCGATCGGCAGAGCGCGTATTTAGGCACGCTTAGCTCGCGCGGCAGGTTCATCGGCTATGGTAATGTATTTTAATTTATGAGTCAGAAGGAACGAGGAAACAATGCTGCTCTTCCTACTCACCATCTGTTCTTGGGCATCTCGTAGACGTCGAAGCTCGAGAGCGGTATTCGCACGGTGCCGAGGAACTCGTCGACCCCGAGGAAGTTCCGGTGGAGGGCCGTGAGGACGATCTCGGCGGTGTTGCCCTGCTCCGGGATCTGGAGCTCGCATTCCTCGTGCCACTCGACATTCTCGCTGGCCTTCTCCTTCACCGACGTCTGATACTTCTCCTTTCCCAAGGCGATCGTCACGAAACAGTCGTTCGTCTCTAACAAGATGAGACGCGCTTTTTTAGAGAGCCATTCAGCGAGGAGTTTCCCCGGTTTTTGCCGGCCGATTTAGCCGAGGATACGACGCTTTTTACGCCCGGGGAAAAGCGAGTGCCCCGAGTTCCTCCCGAGGAAAGTGTCGGTTAATTAAGCGAGCTTTCCGCGAGATAGAAATTCATGCATGCATTTGCATGCTGCTGCTGTTTGATTGTTTGCTTTTTCGCAGAGTCTACTTCTCTGACGTTCTTTTAATGATGAATTGGCGGAATAATTAATGTTGTTGAAAATTTCAAGTATTTTTACCGCGACCTCCGCGTGAGTAATTGTTTGAGTAAAAACAAAGAGTTTCACGAAAGTTTAATGCTAAGCTGCCCGCGAATACATCCTTCGAACTTATATATTTGAGATTTTTAGCGACGAATTCAACGGTCCCGTTATTTTAGAGCCAAGATGTGCCACACTGGGACGCTCTTAAAATTTGACCGCTCGGTCGAAAAACAAGGATGAATAAAAAGTAATATTAATACGAGATGCACGAGCCAAGTGCAGCCAGGTCTCACTTTCTAGCCAAGCAGAAACCGGGGCGATCTCTTCGGCTAGGCAAAAATCTCATTTTTATGTAATGCAAATAACTTTCTTCGCTCGTTAGCGCGTAAAATCCTCGCGCGAGTCTCTCGGATACGGCGTCGCATTTTTCCAGCCGCGCGTCGTCGTCGTCTCCTCCGAGCAGGTTCGCGTGTCATCGCTGATAACGATTACCGGAGATAAACGCGTTTCGCGAATTGATAATCGTCGAAAATTAGTCAGCGCGTCGTATATATTCCTTGAAATAAAACAAGGAACGCCAAGGCTGCTCGTGTCACGTGTGTGGGATAATGCAGCTTACGAGCAGCTCTACGCGCTTTGTTATCGGGCGAAAGCCGCGCTGGAATACTTACTGCTTTTGCCCTTGGTAAGGAGGCCCTTGGCGCGTTGAACTGCAACACAAAACAATGAGGAACAATGAGCGCGCGAGCCATGTAAATAAATGGGACGACAGGCCCAGCAGGTAAGTGCATTACGGTACCGCTCTCACACTCGCATACACACACTCGCGCCTCACACTCACGCTGTCTTCATTCTTATTAGGTATACACGCCGAAAAATCTGGCGGCCAAACGTTCGCTCGGGGAAGAGGGTCACTCGAGAAAAGCTCCCCCCGGGGAAGCAAAGGGTGAGAACGTACCCACGACCTGGACGTGCGTCGGGCTCCACATGCTGCCGCCCGTGGCCAACGTCGACGGAGAGTCTCCAGCTGCGGCTGACAGGTACGGAGATACTGCTACGGCTGCGCCGCGCTCCTATGTAGGTGAGAACGCGCAGGCCTCCCACACACCGCCAGCCGACACGGTGGGAGAGAGCCCGTTGTGACGCAAGGCTTGACGGGCCGCGCGCGCACCCGACTCGCGCACAGGTGTGTGCCGGGCCGACCGGTCTCCCCGAGCAGCCGCGCAGGCAGGGCCGTATCACCCGCGATGGGGGGCCCCGCGAGCCGATCGGAGAACGCGGCGGCAGGAAATCGGCGGCAATTTCCAGGAGCTCCCCAGCGAATCCTCGACTTCTCGCCGCACGAGCACGCCAGCGGCGCGACTGACGGCGGGACACAGTTTTTCTATACGCCGGCGCGTGTATTATCTTTGTGAAAGTGTGTCGGGGCCTCTCTCGGAGAGATGACTAAGGAGTGACGTGTCCCTCCCTCTCTCTCCGGCTGGCGCGCATAATAATGCCCTCTCGGCTGCCTGGGCATCGGCCAGGAAGAGGTTTCCTACGCCTTCGCCTCGCGCGATAAGCCGCGCGTCTTCGATAGCGGCAGCTGGAGTGAAAATCGGCGCTGGCGCGCGCGCGCGCACACGCTCGCGATCGGTGGGGGCTCTTTTCTTACGGGCGGACGGCGCTCGTGCGCGCGTGAGGACACGTGCGCTGCAGTACTCCTTGGGCCGCTCAGTCTTTCGAGGTGCCGCCTCGCAAGCTGACGCGAAGCCGAGCGACGCACGCAGAGAGCGATCGAGACTGAGAGAGAGAGCGAGAACGAGAGAGAGAGAGAGAGAGAGAGAGAGAGAAAGAGAGCCGCAGGATGATGGAGCAAAGCACGCCGTGCGCGAGGCTGTGCCACATCGTCAAGTGGGATGACTTCGACGGCTACGGATTCAACCTGCACGCCGAGAAGGGCAAGAGCGGCCAGTTCATCGGCAAGGTGGACGAGGGCTCGCCCAGCGAGGCGGCGGGCCTCCGGCAGGGCGATCGCATCGTCGAGGTAAACGAGATCAACATCGCCAACGAGTCGCACAAGCAGGTGGTCGAGCGCATCAAGGCATTCCCCACCGAGACGAAGCTCCTCGTCGTCGACCAGCAGGCCGACGACTACTTCAAGGCCAACAACATACCGATCAAGGGCACGATGCCCGCCGTCAGAGTGATCAAGTCGCCGGAGCGCAGCCCCGCCAGCCTCGAGCAGGACGAGCGGGACGCCCTGGAGGCCTTGAAGGGCAAGGCCAACGGAGCCGAGAGCCACCACCAGGCGAGTACACTCCATATGTTAGACGCGCTCCCTCCCTTCGCCACCTCCGCGAGCCGCAGCCGCCGCCGCCGCGGCTCATTGCCGATCGGGAAAATTCCGAGCCGAGAGAGACGGAGATAGATGGGCGGCAGCCATCGCCCCGAGCAGAGATTACATTATTCGCCAGCTCCCCCATTAGCCGCGATCCACCTGCCGCCCGACGCTCGCTCTCGGCTATCTTATCGCGAGCGCGCCGCGTCGTCCCGTCCCGGGTGCCGCGCGGAAACCTACGTCTCGGAAAATATATATGGGAGCCGCGCGCGCGTTTTTCCGCGATTAGTCACTCGAGCGGAGCACCGTGCGCGCGCTCTTTCACCTGCGACGATATTGCATCGATCCGCGAAGGGGGCGGGAAAAAAGTAGACGCGCGGCTCGATTCGCGGAGCGGACACGCGCACGCGGAAACTAGCCGCAAGCTATTATATACATATCTCCTTTTCCGCTGCATCGGCCGCCGCCGCGGGTTGCGTAATTTTTTTCATTCATCGCGCTGCGCGCCTCTTATCGGATTATACAGATCTTGTATAACGAGGCGCTTCTCCGCGCGCGCGACGCTACACGACGACGTGCCCGCTGAAAACGCGAAAATCGCGCGCTGCGCTCGCCTTTAACGACGCGCGTCCGGTCACGAGCTCTCGGCTGAGCAGTTTTTTTTTTTTTTTTTTTTTTTTTTTTTTTTTTGTTGCCGTAGCTATAGGAAAAGCTCGCGGGCTCTTTCGACCTGCGGTACGCGGATTCATTTCAGCCGGGAAATTGGCTCCGGGTTCATTTAGTCGATCGAGCTAATTTTCTATTTCTATTTGTGACAATAAGCGGGCGCATTGTGCTTGGGAGGGTTCGCGGTTTTGAATGAATAAAAAGCAATTGTTTTGCACGTTATATTCCGAGATCAAATCTGGCGACAGAGTATTCCTAGTTTGGGTAAACGAAATCTCGACTTATCTTTTGCGTTTACGCTATCTTTTCCGCTACTTTACAATATATTTAATTAAGCTTGCCAATCTTATCTTGTACTCGCTTAATTGCTTAGTCAAAAATCTTTCCATTTTCCGTCGCAAAACTTATTTCATTTCATTAAGAATGTGCCCTGCAGTTACGTAATTCGGAAAAGAAATTGAAAAAAGAAATACGCACAAGTAAAGGACACGAGTTTTTAATCATAAAATCATGCAGAATTCAATAACGTTACTCGACACTGTACTTTCACGGATACCTAGGATTTTTCATCGTGAAAATATTATTCGCATTAAGTCATTCTCATTACGCAGTTTTCTCTGACTATTTACACCACATATATTAATAAAAATCCAATGAACATGCATTTCCACGAAAGATAAACCGGTAATAGAGAAAAAAAAATCTCCTAGGCGCTCAAGTATTTTCTCGACAGGTTAGCCAGCGCGAGGTAAAATTCA
The DNA here is from genome assembly GCA_900474385.1 of Ormyrus pomaceus. Lineage (NCBI taxonomy): Eukaryota > Metazoa > Arthropoda > Insecta > Hymenoptera > Ormyridae > Ormyrus > Ormyrus pomaceus. Next base: position 63,550 of record UCOM01000057.1, read on the forward strand.
GTGGCCTTACAGCCAACATGACTTTATCGGCCGTGTGGATTTACAAAATCTATCAGCGATTGCGATTATCCTTATCAAGATCCGAGGCAAATAAAAGCGCGGCGATCGAGCTGCAAGGCGTTCGTCGATCGGCTAAAAAAAAAAATTTTCACTTATCGCGACGCAATTTAGCCGATTTCGGAATCCGCTTTTGTAACGATTGCAAAATGTGTGTCGAGCTCGAATAAAATAAAAGTGGCATCGTTCCCCGCATGAGTAAAGCCGCTAACGGGAATCTCGCTCCTCCTTTAACCTTTATAGAAAAGAATCTAGAAAAGACTGGCGCATATACACCGAGGCGCTCTCGAACTGTTTTGTTTTACCACGCTTTCTGTTTTTCTCTCTGCCGGCGAGCCTTAATGCAACGTAATGTAGTTCACGAGGATCATGAAGCTTTGTTTAATGCGCTTTAATATTTATGAACATCAAGTTTCTGAAACGTTTTTACCGGTGGGGAAAAACTTTCGTTTGGATTTAATTGTTCGGCTAAACTGCATTTTAAAAACCTTTCTCTTATTATTGTCGGAAGAGGTGCGTTTAACAAATTATTATAACGTACTTTGCAGTGAAATCCTAAAGAATTAATGAAATGAAAATCTTTTTTTTAGCAACGGCGTAGAAAAGGAAGTTAATTAGGTTTCTTGTTTACTCAGAAATAATAAGGAATATTGAATTATCTCGGTTTTTCCGCAGTTTAGTTATTTTCCTGTAAAAATAACGTTGTTAAAAAAGAAAATTGGTGTTTCCTTTCGTCACTATACTATATTTATGGATTTTTTTAACTAGTTTTCGGAATAAAGCTGTTCTTTCCTCTTATCCTCATTCAAATCATTGAACTTGAACGTGCAGTTTTTGTTTGAAATAATTAAAGATTCTTTAAGTTTGAGCAGCTTTGACCACTGCATCGATGAGTCAGTTTTAATGTTTCGAAGACATACACCTGTAGACTAAAAAATAATAAAAACTTTGACTCATAAATACAGTTGTCAAACAAGTCATTTACTCTCGTAACTTGTGAACGCACGTCAACTTCTATTTAAAAGACAACTGAAAGCAATTGGAAAATTGTTTGTTTTCCTAATTATTAGTTTATCTATTGTCTCCGAAACGTTCACTTACAACTCTTCTCGACTAAAATGCAATTAAATTAAAGAACATACTACGAACTATGTACGACTCTTACGACCTGTACGCTAAAGAATCACCATACAAATTTGAAAAAATGCCGACGATTTAAAATAAAAATCAAGCGCAAGCCTCGCTACAAATTCGAATTCCCGCAAAAACTCGTATATATTTTTGCTGGAAGGTTCGAGCGCAGGTATACACACAGAACCGCTGCAAGGCAAGATTTCACGCATGATCGTTCCTTCCTGGCAGGTCTGTCTAACAGTCTCCTTAATTGCAGGGTACGAGCGATACGCAGTCGATCGGCTCGTCGGGCGGCTACTCGCAGCACGAGGGCACGAACGGGAACGGCTCGCGCCTGGACGACGACAACGCGAGCACCAAGTCGTCGACGAGCACCGGCCTCAAGGAGCAGCCGCAGCAGCAGCAGCAGCCCCAGCAACAGTCGAACGGGAGTACCGGCGGAGGCGATGGCCTGAATCTGTCTATGAGCGCCAAGGAGCTCAGGGCCAAGCTCGCCATGCGCAAGAAGTACGATCCTAAGAAGGAGGGCCTCGACTTCAAGGACAAATTCGACATCGTCCAGAAGCTCTAAGCGCGCCTGACCGCCCTCGCTCTCTCACCTGGCGCTTCTCTTACTTTTTGTTTCAACGCACCGAGGGGACATTATTGTTTTCTCTCAAAGTCTTTCTATCATTTTAGGCAGCTGTCGATGGTAAAATTGAGCGGATCTTATATACATATATATAAATCCTCGCTTACAATCGAACGAGCGATGAATCGCTCCTCTGGACTAAAGGCGATCGCACAAAGCGAAAAACTCCCGGTGCTCACTTTTTAACGCAAGGCACGTCGAATAAAAGGGACGCTCCCGAAAGCGAAGAAGCGCCAGGCAGGAGGGCGGGAAAGGGGGGGACGAGTCGTGCCATAGTCGCGCTCATCGCGGTCTCTCAATTAGCGCGCGTTGCGCAATAACACGTCCGCAGTATTGTTGCACCTCGCAGCCTTGCGGCCGTCGCCGACAATTACGCATCCTTGTCTCTCCCAGCGGCGCACTACCTGTAAATGTGTCCAAGCGCATCAGAGTGTACATAAATAAAAAGGAAAGAGAGAGAGAGAGAGCGACGATTGAACGATCGATCTGTCTTCCAGCTCGAGTGTATTTCGCATCTTTTTAACGATAACAGAAGAGCCCTTCCCACTATTGCTATGCTATTCATTATTATGTCTATCTATGTTACTTTCACTTGACTTCTGCTTTTTCGTGTCGTGCGCACGAACTCAATGTACCTTCCTCTTGAAAAATCGCTTGCACGATATTAGCGTCTTTTTGAAGGCGGTCGTTTCCCAGCGGATCAAGTTCCGCTGGACCGTCGGGAGTACTTAAATTTCGCCGAGAGTATTACGAAATTGCATTTACGAGAGAAAAAAGTATTAGCGAAAAGAAGAAGTATTGGCGAGAAGTACGTTTTATCTATGCGCACGAATGCTATTAACACTTTTTACCGAGTTCCAGACGATAAAGAGGCACGAAAGGAATTTATCGCAATTCGTCGCGAACGCGGCGGAATGGTTTACATCTTGCAGCCGAGTCTTTTCTCCTGCGACAGCAAAAGCCTTTGTACATAAAAAAAAAAGAAAAGAAAAAAAATAGAAGAAACGGGAATATCAAGTGACAATGTCGAGCTCTCTTGCTTGAGAAAATACCTGTGTGTGAAATTCCTCCGGAGATTCAGTTCTTTTTCAGCAGACGCCGCCGCGGCAACCGAACTAAGTAAACGAAGAGCGATATCAGTGCTTTATGCGCGTATATACTTGTACGCGCGGCAGATTATACGGCGAACCTATTATGGAAATGTATCCACGGAGCTCTTGTTAAGTATCATTGTATTGTTACTCTTATTGTTACTGTATTATTGTTGTTATGTGTATCTTTGTCTGTAAATAATAGGCTACATAACGTCAAATGTCCGAGCTAAATTTTTTTTTCAGTTCTCCGCAGTTTTGAGATTCCTTTTTTTTTTCTTCTCGCGTCTTATGTAGATACAATAAAAGGAAAACGTACGCATACGTGCACAGCTAGTTAATTACCTGAGCCTATGTAAGGAAAACACGTGAAAAAAATTATGTAAAACCAGCATTAATATTCAATTTTTCAATAAATCTTATATTATACTGTAATGATAATAAAGTAAGCGCTTTATTATAATGACTTCCTTCCAATTAAAAAATAAACTATTTCTAATTATTAATTATGCCGTATTCCTATGCAACGAAACAACGTTCTGTGGAATAATTTTAAATATTGGTTAATAATCAACAGGTAAATGATACCTACTTGTTGTAGTTTTAATATGTACAAGTGGATTTTATTGATCCATCATTCTGAATTGACTTTGCGTTACGTAACGTTAGCTTTAAACATTTACTATAAAGATGCGTCGCAATCTTTTCTATTTGTTATTGGTCAAACAAGATTTGTGTTTTATTAATCTGCAAACTTTATGTATGTTAAAATTGATAATTTATAACAAAAATGACATATTTTATAAAATTCCATTTGATAAAGATATATTTTTAAGATATTTTGCAAAAAATTTTAGAATAAGTATAGTTACAAAAATTTTAATGTTTTTCATCGATAAATTGTATAATATAAGTGGTATTATCTTATTCTATTAAACTGATTGAATTTTTTTTTCATATGTAAAAATTTGATTTGTAAAAATTTTATTTTTTTTATTAAATCTAGTATTATCAGTAACTTTATACTGATAAGATTCCCTTTTGAACCATTATTTTAGATAAGTAAATTAAATAAATTTAATCGATAAATTAGTCATTACTTTAACACATTTTTTAAAGTTTTAGTGTTCAATTTTTTAATCCAAAGGAAAACAGTATTACTATGTGTTATATTTTAATCGTCATCTCTGTCAAATGATAGAAGTAGTAATGCAACTTTACGACTAACTCAAAAAAATTAAGGAATCTTAACATTTTATTAAACGAATAACTGCGCAGAACACTTAATTCTTATGATTTAAGTGAAGTTATCGTTAACTAAAACAGAATTTAGAACTAATTTTTCTGCAATTTAGAATGCAGTCTCGTGATATATTTAATTGTAAGAAAGAGTCATCGAACCCTAAAAATATTAAAATTATACCAAAATTAAACTCAAACAAAGTGGTAATTAAAATCGCGAGTTAAAGGAAATAATGTTGACACGATAGTATTTTTTTTGTAAAAATATAAAATGTATAATATACAAGTTAAAATAAGCCATTTAATGTTTTGTATCGTTTCATATAAAAGTATTTTATTATTTTATAAGTATTCTCAAATTTTGAAATCAGGTTTTAAATAGTTGCCTCGAGAGTCGAGAGGTGGCGTCGCTCGAAGTTGGGAATGGAGATTCCTTTTCTGAGCCAAGCGACTATGAGATTTTGTTTGACTGCAATCATGGTTTGTTGCGTCTGTTCATGTTTTATAAGAAGGTATACGTGCACGTATACATATATGAAATCGAGCTGACAGAACGTTTTCCTACAGGTCTAGATTCACTACTTGATTGGTGATCTTTTTCTACTGTGATATAAAAAAGAAGCAGCTGAAGTACGAGATTCAAATTAATATTTGTTTTATTTATAATATGGTTCTAATACTAAATTTTAAATTTTTTATAGTCTCTATTGTTATAAAATATTTATTAAATGTCTGTATTATTATGGTCAATGTGTTTACTTTTAGATTGAATCAGAATGGAAAAAAAGGCTAAGAAAAGACTATAACATGAGATTAACATGAGGTGAACAAACTTTTTGCAAGATGCATAAATGATATTCATTTAGAATGCAAACAATATTCATAAGAGAAGATATGATTTTTCATTGGCATATTAAAAAAATGAAGTTAAAAAAGACCAAAAAGCATTAGGTAAAATAGATATCTAATAAATCAGTCAAATAACTGTTAAATGTGAATATAAAGATTTTTTATATTAATTTCAGAAGATATTGATTTTACAATATTAATTTCAGAAAAAGCATTTTATCAAGAGCTTTTTATGCCAAATAAGTTTGATGTCAAACCGAATGCTAACTTGTTTTAAGCTCAAAATGTCAAAAAAACTATTGAGCCTGTAGATTTTTCATGATACGTAATTCTTCTATTGCCATCACATAAAAACATTTTTGTCTTAATTTATATTTTCATGAATTTACAGATTATACAGAAAGTTTACAATAATATAAAAATGGTAACTTATTAAAGCGCTTTTTCATTTAATACTTACTTCGCTTACAAACAGAATTTCTTTCAATAGCAGAAAGTTAAAATTTTCTACTTTCAATTTTCAAAGAAAGTAAATAAAAAATAAAAGTGCTCAAAATAAAAGTAAACAAGTCGCTTCGAATGCAAAAAAAAAATGACAGTAAAAAGGTGCGCTATATAAGTGCGCGATCCGACGGCAAGCGCACCGAGCGTCAGCTGTCCGCGCGTCTAATACCTCAAGTGAATCCGCCCTTTGCCCCGAATTTTCGTTAATAAAATTTCTTCGCTCGTACGGTCTTTCTTGAGCTGACACGAGAAGAGGAAACGGGTAAGAAGAGTTCGGAGGGATTGAGAGAAGATGCGATAGTTCGAAGGCGACAGTCGGTGTGGCAGCAGAGTAGCGGCACGGCAGTGGGTGGCGGGTAAAAAGAGACTGATGTATCGGCTTGGCTACGAGTGGGAGCGAGAGGGAAGAATCGAGGTGGACATATATGGTTGGGGGTCCGGAGCCTCTCAAATTACGTTCAGTTACTCTCTCTCTTTCTCCCTCTTCCTCTCTCTTATACCCACTGCCGTTCTCTTCGCCTTGTTCTCCATTTAAATTTTTTCTCTTCTTTCTCTCTCCCTCTCTTGACGTCTGCCTTTCATTCTTATTTTCTGCATAAAAGCTTGAAAAAAATACGGGAGGTAATATAGAATCGAGGATCGGATTATAAAAAGGCGGCACTCGTTATTTCGAAAATAGCTCGCAGAGCTTTTCACAATGAGATCGATGCAATCGGCCGGCGAACAAACGAAGAAAGGGACAAAGACGAATATTGCAATTCGTTCCAGAAATTTTTGAAAACATTACAATGGAATTAATGCGCCGCCCGAGAAGCGCCAGAGAGAGAAAGAGAGAGAGAGAGTGTGTCGTTGAGGAGGGTTTGCCAAAATTACGAAAGATGTTCATTACTATTTATTAATATTATACGAGTTGCCGCTGTTTAAATTTGTAATACATTGTAATATTATGAAAATTGCAGCACTAATTGTGAAAAGGTCTATATAGTTAAAGTGGAACTGATTAAATTGTTTTTCGTTCGGATGCAATTCGTTTTTGACGTATATCTGGTGTTACTAATTTGCTCTTTTACAACTACTCGGTTGATTGTTATTTTTAAAATTAAATGGGGTTTTGATGAAAATAATTGCGTCGAATGTTTTTGAGTTTTATTAGGTACGTAAATATAAATCACTTAAAAAAACATAAAATTGAGTTATTCATTAAATTAAGCTTTTCATAAAAGATTTCGATATTTGAGCTACTTCGCATAATTCAAAGCACAGAATAGTTCTATTTAAATTAATTGCTCAAAAATAATTGTCTTGAAAATTAGTTAACGTAGAACACTTTCTTGTCATAAATTTTCAATAAAATATGGTTAAATTAATGTAATGAGAAATCAAGCAGTGAAAATTGAATAAATTTAAAGGTAACGATATAAATTCTTCTATGTCTGATATTATTTTTGGAATAAAGGCTGTCTGCCTGCCTGTCAAAGTGGTATAATTTCTACTTCAATATTAAACAAAAATAATCTTCCACAGAGACATTTTTTCTTTTTTTATTGTGAAAATTCTTCAAGCTCTATTAATAAAGTATTGAATTATTTAATTCTAAATACTCGGTCTCAGGCAATTTATTTTAATCATAATAGCCAGCTGTTATGATGCTTATTTAATAATCACAAAAGCCAAGTCACATGAATGAGTTGTAAGTAACAATGAATATAATATACATGAGAATTAGAAATAGTAGCGCATGCATCTTCTCCCATACTGTCAAGGTGGCCGTTTTATATTAAACTCCCTTGACCCATTATATCTGAAAGCATTTATATCAACTTGAAACGTGCTTGAAATTTCTTATTGTTTTGACACAAAAAGTTGCAATTGGGAGGTTTAAAATTAAGGTTTAAAAATTTTAAATGTACATACGCTATTAGAATAATTTTTGTTTGTGTTTATTAAAATTAAGAATATATTGTTCTAGAAAAAATAATAAGTTCCTTGGAAGAATCCTCATTTACTTGATTGTCAAGCGTTAAATTTACTTTTTACTCATATTAATATGAATAATTTATAAATTATTTCAAAATTTAAGTTCTATTTATTTGCAATAATAATATAACAGTTGCGTAAATTTCGAGAAAACATAAATTGAATGTTGCTTAATATTTATACATTGGCAACTGTTGCTTATGAAATTCTTCATCTGGTGGAGCGCTATTATATTTATTAAAAAATTATATAACAACTAAAAATATTAAAAAATTTATTTTTTACTTTTTCAAAAAGGGAGCTTTCCAAGAATGAAGAAAGTTTAAAAAAAGTAATTTAAAACAATTTATTTTTAATTTTAGAACAATGATTAGTAATTTTTCAAAAATAAAATTTTTAATAAATAACAAATACAGTTTTTACAGATTCTTTATTCTATATTTAGTATTAATTTTTGTTTTAGTTTTTAAGCAAGAAAAGGTTTTTCAATAAATTTGAAATCAATGATTTAATCTTGTCTTTCAAATGAGTTCAGTTAGAATGCTCCAAAATTTTTTATAGTAAGTTTACAGATGATAGTACAAATATCAATTTCTCTTAAATTATAGTTAAAAGAGTGTACAACTTTTGCAAATCAAACGTTAGATTGAACAAACATGACATCTAATGTTTATGTTAGAAAATCTTTATAGTTACCTACAATAAAATCTGCTACCCGAAGAGTCCCCTTCTAAAGTTGGAGTCAGAAATTTTAGATTCAACAAAGATTTGTTTATAATTAACATTGGGCAGTGCTATTTTTTAACCATCAATATATTTAAATTTTTCTAGACAGTTTACTCTAAACAGTGTAATAAATTATCTTCTATTTTAATGTTTTACAAGAATCTTGACAAAATGAAATTTAAAAATGAAACCGGAAGTGAAATGCAACTTTCTATTATTACCAATAATGAAAACTATTTTAGCAGGCAGTCTTAATAAATAAATTATTTAACTCACAACATTCGCTACACCAAGTAAATAATAATTCGATAATTCAGAATTTTAAAAATATTTATTCTATTAAATGTTAATAATAATTATAACCTTTAAACGTAATTACGATCAATAATCAAATTTATTAAAATATTTTTTTCTGACGTTTTACAGGAAAGATATTCTGCTAAGAATTTCACGTTGCATTTCATGGTGACGATTAGCCACTTCTGACCTCAATCTGCCGAGAGGCGACCTTGCCCAAATTGTGATGCATCATAAAAAATGTCAGAGCTCCAATTTCTCATTTCACATTCCCCGGCAAACAATATTCGATGAAAAGGTTGAAAAACAACGCAATATCAAAATTATAAACCTCAATTAAAAACTGCCTTTGCCATAAACAATAATTCATTCTCCAACACTTCCGTCGGGATTTATCAAGAGAGTACCGAGAACGAAAATGCAATCAAGCAATTAACGAATTGAAAAAAAAAACTGACTCGAGGGTTCGGCAAAAAAAAGTGTGTCAGGCGGAGAAAAAAGAAGCCGAAGCATCATCGAGCGATTTTGTTTTTCAGAAATCGGTATAATAGGCCGACAGCTTATCCTGTCCTCGCACTCATAATATCTATTTCCAGAACGACCCAAGGATTAATTTTAGAACGACTGTTCCATATACTCGAGAACTGCCGACTCTCTGCTGGCGTCGCCCACTATAAGCGCTGCGCGGCCGCGAGAAGCTTTACCAGCGAAATTTCACAAGTGAGACTGCCTGGGGTTTCCCTTCTTATCAGCCCTTCTCGTTTCCGCCTACAGCCATTAATTTCGCGTTAATTGGCTGCCGGCTCAGCTCGGTGCCTTTTCCGGTCGGATCGCGTAATGTTCGTTTATTTTATGGCCATTCGATATGTGGCTATTGTTTTTTCAAGATGCTCTATTGGGAATTGAATGATTTGTTTGCTTACTTGGCTAAGAGTTGAATGAGGCAGATTGGAGTTTTAATTTTGATCGCTGTCATTTTATTCATTGTTTATTCGTGAATGAAATGTATATGCGTTTATTCGCCGAAGTGTAATGAATTAAAATTTTATTGAATTTATTGAAAATTTAATTTTTCTTACAATTTTCTGTTCTTTAATTGTATATATTTATGTACTTACATTCAAATATCCAATGTTAAACAGTTGCCTGTAGGATTTTACTTTTTTACGAGATACATCTGGTGAAATTAGGAAAGTAAATACACACAAGTTTTAATAGCTTTACTATAATTGTACATACTACTTGATTATATCAGCTGATAAAATTGAATTTTACAAAAAATCTGCTTTGCACAAAAATGATAAATGATTTCGCTGTTAAATCCTCTCAGTATTAATAGTACGAAAGAAGTTTAAATTCAAGCAAAACTTGATTCACAAAAAAGATTCCAAATTTAATTTTACGATTTCAAATTTACAAAGTCTTCTTTACAGATATTTTTAACAAGAAATTCTTTACTTCTCTTAATGTTCTCAAGTTTCCATTTATCGTCAATTTTCCTTTCTTCTCGCGAAGCCAAACGATCTTTCAAAGCTGCATCGGAGCATTAAATCCTTCCACGAACATCAAAAAGAGCTCTTTTATCACCGACAATTTTTCCGGGAAAATTCGCGAACGCATTTTCGCCTTGGAAATTGAAGCTCATTGCCTCGTGCGCACATAAAACGGAACGGCATAATGTTTTCATTCCGAAGTATTTCTAGAATCCGCAAAATTCCCGCCACAGCCACAACTGCATTTCGATCGGCCGGTAAATCTCAGTGAGATCGAACGCAAATCGCAGAGTCGTTTGGCTCGGGCGCTGCTCCAACGAGGAAGGGAAGAGAGAGAGAGAGAGAGAGAGAGAGAGACATGGACTTACGGCGACTGGAAAAACGAAATCCTATATGCTCGAAAAGTCTCGAAAAACAACAGCAAAGGCACGAGAGGCATGAGAGATTTTTGCGAGCGGCTAAAAATGCCGCGCTCTAAAAATATTTCGAGCATAGCGTAGCGCCTCTCTTTCGCTCTTACACGCGCGTCTGAGGGAATGCCAGAGCGTGAGATACATCCAGACTCGGGGAAATGCCTCGCTTCCCTCTCCCTCCGCCTCGACGTTTTTCCTCTCTGCGCTTGGAGGTGTGATTTTGAAAGCTCTAAACGCCGGAAAACCGCCGAAAAAACGCCGGAAAATGACGCGCTGCTGGGATTGTATCTTCGGACTGTCGATTTTGAAAACTCTTTTTAAACGCCTAATGTTGCAAGAAAATTTATTTGATTCATTAAAATGAGTACGATTGAATGTTTTTAGAGTAAATTATGACTTCTATCTTAAATCTTATTTAATCTTTAATTAAATACGTTGATATTTATCTGTTTATCAATTAATAAATCGATAATCTACCAATAAAAATTAATTAATTTCTTCGATAAATAATATTATCATTACTATAAAATCATATTTATTTAGGTTGCCCCATAGACGCTAATGATTAAAGAGAATATAAATCTTGTTTTCTTTGAAGTAGGCCAACTTATTCCAGAACAGACAGGTATTGACAGATTCATGCATTGTCAACCGTCGCCTCTGCTCTAACTTATTTTGGCTCAATTACGAGCTAATGAAATCTGCAACAACAAGTTTTAAATATAATAACTAGTGCACAATCTTGATTGAAAAGCTTCCAATGATCAGTACGTTTATTTTAAAGAACTACTTATTTATTATTAATATAACAGTACATCATATTTGAATGGTCTACAGATTTTGTGTTAATGATAATGGTTGATTAAGAAAATATAAATCATCAGAAATTTTAATTGAATTATAACAGATGCTGGGAATAATAATTAGAAAAAGATCTCACTTTGAGTGAGCTTTCAAACTTTTCACTACAAATTGGCGTGTTGCAAGAGTTATATATATACAACACTCAAGTTCAGAAACTCTGAAGTTATACTGAACAAGAGTTTTCTTTTTCCATACGAGACGTTTGTTTATGTTTTAAAAGCAAAAGGCACCAAAACTACGTGGCAAGTGTCGACACATTCTTCATCTTCACCCAGAAATGAAAGTGTAATTCTCAACGTGTCATCCGGAGCTTAACAAACTGACGACGGATAGAAAATAAAATATGTAAATGCAGAAATATTTTAATAATAGTTCCATGAAATAAACCCAGTTCTTTCCGCAACTACAAACCCCCATCGAAGCTGCGCGAAAAATCGCGACACAAACGTCCGCTCAACGTAAGCTTCTGAGGGAGTTACGCGAAGGCATCCGTAACGTAATAATGAGTCGTCGATGATGAGTCTGCGGCTCCTCCCGTCACACATCGCCCCTCTCTCTCTCTCTCTCTCTCTCGCGAGGGCCAAGAGTGTGCTGCTGTCTGCCCGTGCTTTAGGGCGATATATGAATTCTTCCACCCAGGTAAAGATAGACTCGCAGTGACGAGGGTTGAGTATATTTAGAAATCATTCGGCTCGCCAAATCCAAGTTCGCTCTCGCTCAAGCTCACTCGCGGAGGAGTTTCGAGTTTTCGAGCGGCATACCCCGATGAGCCGGTCCTCCCGCTCTGCCAGCGATTATTAGTACGCCCCGATCGACGATCCGTTATAAGGGGGTCGAGCGGAGAAGAGGCTCGTTTCGGCTGAGGTCATTGCTTGCGGCTTTTTTGGTTTACGGGTGGATGATTATTGGTTGGCTTGGGGTCGTTCATTCTTTTATCAGTCGTTGAGGTTTTTTTTAGTGCTTGGAGGAAGTTGGGTTTGAATTGGGGGAATAATAGGAGGATGTTATATAGGGTTTATCTATTATTAGAGTTAATGTGTATTAACAAATGATGAAAATTTAGAATCGGAGCTGTGTGAGAAACAAACAAAATATTTTTTTCTGACTGCTTATTTATTATTGCAGCATTCTGAATTCATAATAATGGAATACTAACTAGTTGAATAACAATTTAAACGTTTTTCGGCAAATTTGTCTTTGAATATCATGAGAGAAGAGAGAATTTAAAATAGAATTACGAAGGGAGTAATTCTACGGGGTTTATATATATGAGTTTGATTTTTAATCAACATTTGACCTGCTTTCCAATCAAATTTATGAAGCACAAAAGTGTCAAATAAAGAAATCACGTTTGATATAGTCACATGAACCTTGTATAATCTACAATAATAATTACAAAATGCTTTCTTGTTTAAAAATATGGATTTAAAAATAATGCAATAATACTTTTATAGAACTAAAGCACTATAAAAATAAAATATTATTTTTGACTATATGTTCTTTAAATAAATCAAATTTCAAAGTGAAATCTAATCTATAAAGCTTATAATAAAAAATATAAATAAATTGAATGCTGGATTCCAAGTAAAGAACTATTTATATATACCGGGAAAAATATTACATTTTTCTACAACATAATTTTTGATTGTAAAATATATATGCGATATGAACCGAATAAAATGAGATTATTTATAAAGTAATTACTAATTTAATGTTGCTGTAGAATGTGCATGAGACAATACGTAGATTTAAAATAAATGATGTTATAGATATTTGATTATTCATTCTTTAACGTACACGTAATGATATCTTGCTAATTTCTGTCCGGATGCGAAAGCTCGCCGGTGTTTATTTCAACACCGGAAATGCAGATATACATTTCTGAATCACTAATCAAATTAGGCCTAATTTCCCGCTTAGATGCTTACGAATATTGAAAAAAATGTCTGGATCACCTTTACTCCCCCTGACTAATACAGATATTTTAAAGTACTGTCAATATTTCAATGTCAACCATCAATGTATGCAATATTTTCAAAAACCTATTTACTACGTTATGAAAGACAAACATGTTAATTTTTAGATGCCGTGAAAAAATAGAAAACAACGTCGTGCAAGTTAGTCAGAGATGTTTTTCGAGCTTTTCGTTACATATTTCGTCCATTAAAAAATAATTCAATTCCTTGGGTATTGTTATATTCCTAAGTTTGAAGTTTTTGAGATCACAATTTGCAATTCAAGTTATATGTTTTTTATAATCAAGCTCATTTACTCTTTTCAGATTCAAAGAACTTAAATATTAATAAAATTATTAAAACTTTAATTAATGTTTCGGTCAATTTCAAAATGAATACATTTTATGAATGAGGACCGGATCTGCACATAAATAAAAAGATTCTAAATTATAAAATAAATACAATCGAAATAATTGGCCAAGGTGCACTTTTGATCTGTAAAAAATAAATTTCGCTTGAATGACTCAAAGCTACGCAAGTGCAGTATATAATTAACCGATTGCGCGGCTTAATCGAATAGTCATAGCGAAAAAATTTGGCAGGCTAATTAATAAAATCGGGAGCAAACGCTCGGCTCCCGCGATATATTTCATATAAAAATTCGGCCCGTCGAAATAGCTCGGTGATTCAAATGATCATCCGCGACTACTATGGATAGTGGATTATGGATATCGTTCGGGCGATAGATTTTGCAAGAGAAAGAGAGCGAGAAATAGGGAGACGAAGCAGCAGCAGTAGCAGCAGCGGCAGCAGCAGGAGAGGGAGAAACTGATGAGAGAACTTTGAGAAAGAGAGGGGCAGCGAACGGGAAAGAGAGAGAGAGAGAGAGGAGGAGGAGAAAGAAAAGATGGGTTTAGCGCGCGGTAGAAGGAGGAAAAGCGGTGGAAGGTGGTGGTGGCAAAGTTTTTGAGATGGAGAAAGAGACTTAGCCTGGTTAGTTGACGCGCGGGGCCCCGGCGACAGGGACAGTCGACAAAAGTGCGAAAAAAGGAGGAGCGACACGCAAGGGAAACGGTGCGGCGCGCTTTTTCGAAAGCGAACCAGGAGAAAAAGTGTCAACAAGAGCGGCTGGAGACCAATTTTGAAGTGTTACCAATTACAAAAAAAAAGTGCTAGCAGTGACGAGGACGAAAGGACGCGACTTTAACGACGAAAGACTTTTTGCGAACTTCGAATCCACGATTTTCTATTATTTTTCCTTCCTTCAAACGATCCTTTTTTATTCCCTCTACCCCCCTTTTTGTTTAAACGACGTGTGTTTGCGCGACACTACGAGAAAGAAGCATACACGTGGATAACTGCGATAGAGAAGCCACAGCGAGTTTCTCATCCGAGAGATTTCGTACAAATCTTTTTCAAGTAAGTTCACCGATCGAAAAGAACCCTGTCACATCCGCGGGCTTTTACGTAAGTTTCCGCTTTTCCTTGCCCGAATAAAAAAAGGGAAGCAGATAGCCGACTCGACGTGCGTGTCGTGCGAGAGAGAGAGAGAGAGAGAGAGAGAGAGATCGGCCGAGAGGGGGGATGTAGGTAACTGGGCTCGTTGTTCGCTTATTTTTAGAGAATGTAACACGAGCAGAAGAGAGCTTTTACTACTGCGAGCGAACGAGCAAAGATCCCTCGTCCCATCTGTCATTGATGCGTGGGCTCGGCAGCCCCCGTTTTTTTCTTTCTCTCGCCTTTTCACCCGAAGCTCCTCTCGGCGCTCGATTTAAAAATATATATGCGCGAACCCCGCGAGCACCTTTCGAAATCGAGGAGAGATCTGGGTTGAGAACGGCCAAAGTGTCGAAAGGCTTTCCCCCCGAAGACGAAAGCGAAAGCCAGATTAATAGAGCCGCGCGGGAGTCTTCAGCTGGACCCCGCGAGCTCGTAAATAAAGTTGGCCAACGCCTGCCCCTCTCTCCCTCGCGAATATATTGTTTTTCCGGGCTATTTTTAAGCCTCTCCCCGCGAGCTTACATAATTTTCCGCTTTTTACGAAATTCCGCGCTAATCCTTCCCGGAAAGGGGCGCGCGGAGGGATTTCGAGTCGAGGCTCGCGGCGCAAGTGTCAGGCTCTCTCTGTCTCTCTCTCTCTCTCTCTCTCTCGTCGGCGCGATGGTTCTTTTGCAGAAAGAGGCGCAGCTCGGCAATGTCATTTATAGTATACGTCCGCGTTCCTCTTTTTTTTAATCTTCTCGCTGCTCTTCTTCTTCTTCTAGTCTCGAAAGCTTCATAGTTTTGGCGCCGGCCGCGATCGCGTCGAGAATAGCCCGGACAAAAATAAATGTCGGCAGAAACAGCACAAGAGATTTTGTACTATAATAAGCGGCGCATAATATCCACTCTCTCTCTCTCTCTCTCTCTCTCTCTCACTCTCTTTCACGCAACTCGCGGCGAATGCATGCTATTGACCTGCTATATAATAAACTTTTTCCACGAGCGATGAGCATCTCGGCCGAATATCACATGAGGCTGAGTCTCGCGGGCCGAACGGCGACGAGTCATCGGAAGTCGCCGAGAACAATGCTGTATTTTTAGGGCCGCTTCTTCGACGCGACGATTTATCGAAAATACTTGCAAGCTTGACGGATCCGTCTGAGTCATCTGCTCGCGAGCCCATCTCGAGCAGGGCATCTCACGCGAATGTTTATTTCAGGTGTGCCAGCTGCTGGGAATTTCAAAAATCCCAGCGTAGTTGTATAGTGCGGCATAGTGTGTTTCTTATATCGGCGGAGATGCGAGGATGATTCGAGGCACCGAAATAGCGGAATAACTTTTGTCTAAATAAACGCGATTGTTATTTATAAACGCAAATAAATATTGTTCAAATTTAACGCGCTAAGTAGGCGGCTTTACAAAGTAGGAGGGCCACTGGCTCCGCTCAGCCGGGGATTTCGGGAGCCTCGGGTTTTCGGGAAAAAATTCTTATCTCGTTATGTAACTGAATAAATCTGACTGCAAAGTGCTGGGAAAATCAAAATTTCTTACCGCCCGAAAGCTTCGCTAATAAAAAAGCTATAAAATAAGTCGGTCAAATAAGCTGCTGCTTTGCAAACGTTGCTTTTCTCGAGAAACGGCGGAGAGATTCCCTCGAAGCGGCGATCGTTCGCGATTTTGCTCTCTCCAGTCCGGTGGTTTCGCGTTTGGAAAAACGATAATTTTGTTTGTTGATCGAGCCGCGTTACGGAGCCAAGAACGCGACTCAGCAGCAAAGATAGCTTCGCTCGATCGAATTTCTACGTGCGTGAAAGTGTACGTCATTTTCGCAAAAGCATCGGAGTTCTCTTTAATCCCTCCTTATTTCAATTTTCGGAAGTAGTATACCAAAGCTTCAGCTGCACGGCGAAAACGTAGGATATTTTGGATTAGGGCTGCGTACGATTGCTCGCACAAAACTTTCTGCCCAAAAAAAAATGTTGCCTGAAACACTATATATTGTTTTTATGTCACCTTGAAAAATAACTGCTCAACCTGACGCGTGTAGCCTCCAAAAATAAAATGCATTTCGAACGAAAAAATAGATTTACTTCGTTATAAAATTCTCTATTTTTATTTCAAATTTATGCCTGGATATTCTTCGCTCGTTATACTTCACTTGAATTTTCTCAACTTGAACGATCTGAAACAGAAATTAAGAATCAAAGTCGAGGAAACGCTTAAAAGGTTTTCTTTGCACTAACGCCATGCGAAATTAAAACAAGCTTTCGACCGGCGACAATCAGATGTATCTCAATTAGTCGTCTTTGTGGCGTCGTGTTCTGACAAACTGCAGAAAGTCACTTGAGAACTTGTAATTCTCTCAGCCCAAAGCATTATTTAATCATTGGAGGCGATCCGCTTAGCGAAGAAACAAAGTCTCAAAGTCGAACGCTCCGAAGGCTTTTTTGCGAATAGTTGCTGCGGCAAACAGTGTACGTTGGCATGACATCAAGTCAGCGCACTTTAAGAAATTTGATAGTTTACTTGTGTAATATTTGGCTCGTGGCGTTGCTCGCATAAGACAAATTCTTCTTGTCCAGGGCAATGTTTTAGACAGGCATTTTTCTGGGGGCGAAAAAATCATTTCGCAAGTTAATTTTGCTTTGGTGTGAAATGTTTTAGAATATTTATTTATCCCCGCTTGAAGCGCGGCTAAAAATTACTTTCGTGGCTTCTGTTCATTGAAAAAGTGATTAATTTGCGAATATTTTCCTGATCTTTTCTCTTTTAAATTAAATTTATAAATTGCCCAATTATTTTAGAATCAAGTTGAAAACGCAAAAATGCAAAGATTTAGCTAATGGCTTTGAAATCTATTTATTGTTCGAAGTGCGCGAAATAATAAGCGTGACAATTTTCTATATCAGCCTTCACACTCGAGCGGGCAGCGTAATTTGCTCCAACTCCGAGGAAAATTTTGATTTATTACATTTCGTTAAAAATAAAGAAATAACAACTTATCTCAGGTCTGCAAGCAGGAACTAAAGAAAGTAATTTTGACGGTTGCTCAGGTGGCCTTTGGGTCGATGGTGGTGAAAGACGGCGGCGCCTCGTGAGTCAGTGAATCGGCGCAGGTCGGGAGGAGGTCATAGCTCTCCCCAGTATCTGAGCACCAGGCAGCTGGGATCGCGCGGCCCGCGGTAGTCGCCGGGCTGACGGGGGTCCGTCCCCCCGTCAACTTACAAAGCAGCTCTTAAACGAGCCCGAAAAGATGGGGGTCGCCGACGATTTAGCGCCGAGCTTCACCCAGAAGCCCCAACTCCGTCAGGAGGACGAGGGCAACCGGCTGATCTTCGAGTGTCAGCTGGTCAGCGCGCCGAAACCCGAGATCACGTGGTTCCGGGGCGAGACCCAGCTGGCCGAGGACGACCGGACCAACTTCAAGATCCAGAGCATCGGCACCAACAAGTTCCTAGTGGTGCTCGAGCTCGATGACGTCATCGAGACGGACGCCGGCCTCTACAAGGTCAAGGCCAAGAATAAGATGGGCGAGGTCGCCGCCTCCATCAACCTCAACTTTAGCCGTAAGCATTGCCTTTATCTTTAGACATTCGAATTCATTTCGAACTTCACTTTTCACTATTTTTCTATTAAAAGCAGTAAAAGCCGTAGTTCTCGAAAGTTCGCTTGTAAGCTTATTAGTCGTAGTTTTACACTCGTCTTAACGTGGGTTATATTTTCCAGCTGTGGATGAGCCTAGAGAAAAGTAAGTGGAGTCGCGGTATAGTCTCAAAAGACTTTTTTTTCTAGCTTGTTTTTCAGCGTATGCGCTTATGTTGCTTTATACAAACGCTTCAATCTAATTACTCATCAAAGCTTTTGAAACACGATTTCCTAAATCAGATTAAACAAATTATTATAGTAAAGAAGATGTTGAGTTCTTTTAATTTCTACTTATTTTTGCATACAAGTAGTATAACTCAATTATGGTTTGACAATTTCTCACGTGATAGATTCTACTTGCAGTAGATAGCCATTTGATTTTTGTGAATCGCTCGCTAAGCCGCATGTAACGCTTTTGTGTTTATGATTTTAGCGGCTGAACCAGTGCACAAACGGTGAGTGTGGCTTTTGCGAAAAAAAATGCAATCAAAGATTAATAGCAGAGTGTTGTCGTTCACTGTGGAATACATTAATCAAATAAATGCTGTAGGCTAGACATTTTTTCGTTCATAACAATTAAAGAGTATTTTCTATTAACTTAGCAAAGACATCTTTGCAAAATTAATTTACTCTGAATTCTAACGAGTAAAAGTACGTGTGCATTAAGGTTTCAATAAAAATATCTTCAGTTTAACTGCTCATCTAATCAAAAAGAATAGTATTTGATGAAATATTTATCATTGTTAAAAATATTTACGAAACATTTCGGACACTTATAGAAAATTCCAAATGAAATTAAGACAATAAAAAGTAAATATTTCATCGAATTAAAAGAATATTACTGAGAAGTAATAGACATAATTTATTGCCTACTGTTTTGTCGTGTGCGTGTAGTTTTATTAATACCCCAAGGTTTTGCTGTCCGAAATAACTTTCCCATGACAGAAGCACGAATTTTTCGTTTTTCTTTCAATAGACAAATCGACGGTATCGCACCGACTTTTGCGAAAAAGCCTTCAATCAGGCAAGAGGACGATGGAAAGCGACTGGTATTCGAATGCCGCATTACCGCTGACCCAACACCGAAGGTTTCGTGGTTCCATGATGGCGATTTAGTTTCAGACTCTCCGAGACACAAAGTAATTATAACTCATTCGAATTCTTCAAATCTGTAAAAGCAAATTTTTAGTGTACTTTGGTTTACAGTAGAAAATTTAGTAATAATTTCGTAATTAACACCAAATTTAAATAAGTACTGGTAGGAAAAATGAAAATTGCTTTGCAGTAAAAATAATACAAGAACATTTTGAAAAAGAGAATTTTGCGTTCTTCCAGTTAACCGTTGACAAAGACGGACATTCGTACTTCGCAAGTTTGGAAATCAAGAACGTGACAGTCGAAGATGCTGGAAAATACAAGGTCACAGCGAAAAATGAACTCGGCGAGTCCAATGCGACGATTTCACTCAACTTTGACAGTAAGTTGCTAACAAAAATTGCGCCTTAGCTTAAATTAAACGCCGAAGTACACGATCATTAATGTACATATATACACCTAACCTTTACGATTTTTCATTTCACTCGACATCATACGATTCACTAATGTTTATCACATCGCTCAAAAAACAAAGCGTAGAAGTAGAAGATACCAAAATTCATTATGTGATTACTTGAAATAAATTTTACTTCAAAGTTTTTCTAACTTACGCTTAACCTATAAGTATTAACAAAAGTAAATTAAAAAGTTAGTTTCCAGCATCGATTTAAAATTTTTGGTTAGACGCCGCGTTAGAAAACCAAGCAAGATGCTCCGTTTCAATAAAACAACGATGAAACGCACATTAACTGTCCTAATACAGCTTGTTTATCAATTTTACTTGATTTGCCTCGAAGCATTAAAACAGATTACATTTTCGCCAAGAGGACTCTGCGATGATTCTGGTATTTTCTACTCCTTATTTACTTCCGTAACGCGAGAAAACGACAAACCGTTCCTAACCGCCGATACACCCGATACAAATCGCACTCTGCAATAACAAGCGAGACTCTCGCGGAGCGCGCGACAAGGGTAGCCAGATCGGAGAGACGGCCGGGCGGATTTAACGCAGTGCCAACAAGATTAATCAACGCAGTAACGCACTGCAAAAGCCGCTTGACACCGCTACGTCACGCTCGCATTAACCGCCGAGCGCTAAACGACGCGACACGAAAAACACCGGCCATTGCTAATATTAAGATTCACCTTTTAATATACCGACGCACAGCATATTTTTTTTTCGAGAGACAGCCACTGATTGCGAAGCCTCTCATTCGCAAATCGTAGCCACCCATAACATGATATCAACAGAGCAAAGTAGATTGGTACTTAATATTTTGTGCGACTTAACAATTAACGCAAAGTTGCTGTTTTTTATCGTACAAAAACGTATAAGCAAAGTAAGGATAATCAAAGCAGAGAGTATCACAGCTTTGGACGATGGATGTATATGTATTTCATTGTAATTAGACACCATGTCTCATCGTTTCGTTCGATCTGTTTTCATTATGTGCAGAATTTGTGCTTTGAGTTTAATTTGGTACGTCAGTGAACGCGTCATTCTGTATTTAATACGCTCTAAAGTGTGAAACTCTTATCGTAACTACAATTAATCGTAACGCAAAACTAGTTTAATTATTTATTAATCGTTATTAATTGAATTGATTAATTTTTATCGTAATTCAGCTGGGCTAATTGACTCTTAATTCGTTGGTGAGAATTTACGTTTGCGCAGAATTGTAAATATATAAAAAAACTAATGACTTTTCGTAGCAAACAACATTTACCGAAAACTAATGGAAACATGAGGTAAAGAGTGCTGAGTGCAAAGAGTCTACAAGGGGTGTGAATGACTTAAGGGATATGTGTTTTTGCGTGCGAAAAATTCTTCCGAATCTGTACCCGTCGAAACTGGCCATTCTCGTCGAAAATCTCCGTCGCTCTCAGTTAGAAACTGGCGAATAAGTCGGCGCTACCTTTTTTATGTGTATACCGTGAGAAACAAAAGTGGTTGTTTTTTTTTTGCAATCCAGGCGACGAGGCCCCGGTACCGGACGACGGTATCAAACCGACGTTTACCGAACGACCAGTCATCAGGCAGTCCGATGATGGGAACACAATAACCTTTGAGTGCCGATTAGCCGGCGACCCGAAACCTAGTGTCAAGTGGTAAGAGTCAATTTCGAGCGCGGCGGGAGGATCCACCAGCCGCCTTTATTCTAAATGCAAAAGAGAACGGAGAAGATTTATTTGGCAAAGCGCTCTTTGGGAGAGAAGGAAAGAGAAAGATGGAGGGAGAGATCTTGAAAGCCTCGCTCGAGCCACTGATTTTCACGGAGGATTTAACTCGATGTTATTAAATCAAAGTGTGACGCACGGTGCACCCGAACAACTCCGACCGAATTATGAAACCGCGCGCGATTTTTCTTTCACGGCGAATAAATAGAAAATATGCGCGAAAGGCTGCTGGTGGTGCCAAACGGCCGATTAACACATCTTCGTCCCTCTGCTGCTGCTCGGTTGACGGGAGGCCAAGCGCCGCCGGCTAACAAAACTCTATTATGATGAATAATCTCAGGTATCATGGCACGGAGGAGCTCAGCGAGGGTGGCAGGTATCAAATGTCCATGGAGCTCGACCAGAAGCTTTACCACCTGGCTAGGCTGCAAATAGCCAAGGTGGCCAAAGTCGACAGCGGCGAGTACAAAGCGATTGCGCGTAATAAGCACGGCCAGGGTGTGGCCACCATCAACCTGAACTTCGAAGGTGGCGACAAGCTCAAGTACGACCCGACACTCAGCTTCAACTTTCTCTGTCTCACTCCCCCCTCCGTTGCATGCAACTATTCTTCTATTCTTCTATTCTCTTTCGTCGGAGACTACTCATTCTACTCTTATTAAATCTCTATTTCTTCCGTTTCTTCTTCTACCTGATCGCTACCTTCGCTTCGAACCTTCTCCTGAGAGAGGAAGCCATGCGGATGGTCATTGCTTCTTTCAAAAGAATCCGTGAGCCATTCTTCCTGCTCTCCATTCGAGAAGGTTCGAGAGAGCGGACTTGATTCAGTAATGCAAGAACCATTTCTGGCGTGTAGAATTCCCGACGGGAAGGCGCCGCGTTTCCCGAAGAAGCCGACGATCCGCCAAGAGGGCGACATTCTGATAATGGAGTGCATACTGGAAGCGCATCCAGTGCCGGACATCACTTGGTACCAGGGAACGAAGCCAATAACGGACACTTCGCGCATTAAAATGTCCCGCAAGTCCACGGGCAAAGACACGTATCTGCTTACTCTCGAAATCTCGAACCCGACCAAGGCCGACGGCGGTCACTACCGCTGCAATGCCTTTAACAACTTCGGCGAGAGTAATGCCAACATCTCCTTGAACTTCCAAGGCAAGTTGGCCACGAGAGCCACCTTCGAGTGGGAACTCCCCGGAATTACTATTTTACTTCGACATAGCACCCCATATAGTTTATGAACACGCATGTTATGAGCGACGTGCATGACAAGCATCTTGTACATATACTTAGATTCTATAAACATTCGTTTAATTGTTGTGAATGGTATATGAATAGAATGTGTAGATGACCGAGTGAGAGTACGTTTGCGTCAGTGCATGTGCATAGTGGGTACGATGTAAGAAGAAAATATTTACTAACTCGTTGGGCAACAGCCTCTGGCTCTTGATCCAATATCATTTGCATGACTCATTTTTTGCCTAAACCCAATTAAAAACGTGCTTCTTCATCCCCATTTTCATCCTTGCATTCATGAATGATTTACTTGCTTCCTCTACAACTGGCCAAAAATTTGAAGCATTGCATTTGCATCTTAATGTGCTTGATCAACCCTCCTGCGCATAACTCTACCTACAAAAGATTAATGGAAAATTGTCAAGGTGCAGAAGATCCAGCTGGTTTCGCTCCCTCGTTTATCGAGAAGCCGAAGATTATTCCCAACGAAACCGGTACACTCATCACCATGAAGTGCAAGTGCAAAGCCAAACCAAAACCTGACGTCACGTGGTTTCGGGCTACCAATGTCATCAAAGAATCTTCCAAAATTAGTCTCAAGTGCACGACGGTGCAAGAAGACATTTACGAACTTACTCTCGAACTTAAGGTAAATCTTGTTCCGATGTTTATCTATTGTTCAAACAAAGTACAGTATCTCAAAATGCAATTCTTTTCCAGGACCCCTCAGGTCCAGACGGCGGTGCTTATCGCTGTCACGTAAAGAATGAATTTGGCGAGAGCAACGCAAATCTGAATCTCAACATCGAAGCCGAACCAGAACCAGAAGGCGATGGACCAACTTTCGTGGAGAAGCCACGCATTCAATCTCAAGACAAGGGCAAAGTGGTCATCATGGACTGCAAGGTCAAGGCCAATCCCAAGCCGAACATTGTTTGGACTCACGCTGGACAAATTGTCAAGGAATCCTCCAAGATTTCGCTCAGCGTTGTCGAAGAGGGATCTGACATTTATTACATCAAACTCGTTCTCAACGATCCTGGTGCAGACGATTCTGGATTGTACAAATGCAACATCAAGAACAACCTTGGAGAACTCAATGCCAATCTGACTCTCAATGTTGAAAGTGAGTAAAGTTACATCCCCTTATTAGATAATGAAGCCATTCGTTTAAAATTTTATAAAATGTCTTTCCTATTTTACAGTCATTCCTGTGATTAAGGAAAAGCCGAAGGTTATCAAAATCGTAAAGAAGAAGACGGTAATAGTCGAGTGCACCGTAATGTCCAAGTTTGCTCCGGACTGCACTTGGTACAAGGAGACTCAGGCCGTCGCAGAAGACGAACGTCACAAACTCCATGTGGAGAAGATCAAGGAGGGCGAGTTCGCCGTTAAACTGGAAATCGAACAGATCTCGCAAGCCGACAAGGGCAAGTACAAACTCGTGGCGAGGAACGAGAAAGGCGAGGCAACATCTCAAGTCGTCGAAATCCAAGAGCTTCCCGAGGAGCCAGATCCACCAAGGCTGGCGTCCGGACTCAAGTCTATTGTGAGTTCGACAACCGTGTTACTGTTTTCATTGTCTACAATCTCTGAGAGATTTCGAGTAATTTGAGATGCCAGAAATAGTTGAGCCGTCGACTTTACTGCCCTGTACAATGTTTATTATAGCATTTGTCAATGTGCGTCTTAGATTGGACGCGATGTTGCTTTGTATCACTTTAATTACGTGTTAAATTTCATTGTTCTGCAGTAGATTGATTGGCGGCTATTTTTAAATTACATACCTTACTTAAATTTCAGGAATAAAATTTAACACTTTGAAATTGCTTTGTAAATTCACATAGACTTTAGATCTTTAATTTTAAAACACAAAACATTTATTAACTTTACTATTTATTTTGTTTTAATACTATAACTATACTATTTAATTGCAGACTGTCGAAGAAGGAAAGACTGCAGAATTCTATGCGGTTCTTCTCAAATCCGACACGAAGGTTACAGTTACATGGTACAAGTAAGTAGAATCAGTTCTCGCATTGATGAAATATTCTGAAAATCATAGAGTAATCATCACTTTCTCTTTTTGCAGAGACACGAAGGTGATTAAGTCTTCCGAAACTTATAGTACCAGCTTTGATGGTAAAGAAGCCAGGCTACTTATTAGCAAAACCACCCAAGAAATGTCAGGAACGTATAAGATCGTCGTGAGTACTGAACATGGAAAAGATGAATCTTCAGCGGAATTAGTTGTTGAGGTAATGAGAAAAGATAATGATACATTAGTTTTGCTTTGCTAATAATTAAATCTCTTTTACTAAAAATGATTCCTTCATTTTTTCATATTTCTTTCCTTTTCCAATTAATTGTTATAATACTTTCAATCAACGAGAATCTTGTTTTTTGCAAGAGTTGACAGTAAGAAAGAATGTGATTGTCCTTAAGACGTAGAATGTGATTAATTCACAAGTTTTTGTGAAATCCTGTTTTTTTTCATACAATTTACACTTTACACAACTGATAGTGTCATTCAATAATTATCTCCTATCCACGGCTTCTTGATGATTACGCTTCTGCTTAAATTTATTGATAAAATAAATACAAAATTGATCACAATCAACATATTCAATAGAAAACAGAAAAGAAAAAGAAGAAGGATGAAGACGAAGAAGAGAAACAAAAGATAAAGAAAAAGGAGGAAGAAGAAAAGAAAAAGAAGATAGAGGAGGAAAAGAAAAAGAAGGAAGAAGAAGAAAAGAAAAAGAAGGTAGAGGAGGAAAAGAAAAAGAAGGAAGAAGAAGAAAAGAAAAAGATTGAAGAAACGAAAAAGATTGAAGAGAAGAAAAAGATTGAAGAAAAGAAGAAGGAAGAAGAGATAATTGAAAAGAAAAAGATCGAAGAGAAGAAAAAGATTGAAGAAAAGAAGAAGGAAGAAGAGATAATTGAAAAGAAGAAGGTGGAAGAACGTAAAAAGATTGAAGAAGAAAAGAAAGCAAAGGTACCTAAAAATCAAGATTTATTGCGCAACCAGCTGCTTGGCAATGCTTGCTTATAAGCTTCTGAAATATCTGTGTTACACGAATGAATGCTACTACTAGCGAATAAAAGAAGTCTTCAGTTTAGCATTCGATGCGCGTCTAATGAACTTTGCTAACGAATTCAACACGCTGCATTAACAGTTTTGCTGGCTTAAACACTGCTTATCATAAATACGTCGGGTAATTAATTTTCTTAAATTTCGTATTTTAAGGAACCAGAATCTAAACCCAATGGTACCATTGACAAGACTCCTGCTAAAAAGGTAATGACACCAATAAATTAGGGCACATGGACATATACAGACACACTTTCGTAATGCAAGTTGTATTAATGTTTCCTGTTTATTTGAATTGCAATGCCGACCCCTGTATAGATACATATTTTTGTTTCTTTTAGTAATCCTTCGTTTTAATTTCCCAATTTTTTTATGAAAATACTTTTCATTTCAATTAAATGGTAATTTTAAATCAGTATTTAAAATAATTTAATTATTCAATGCTTGCAAAGCTTTAAAAGCTTAAGCGAGTTTACGAAATCGTACTACCTGCGTTTTGCTCTATAATGGAATTGCTAACAATGTGAAATGTTTCATTTGTTTCAGGTGAGTCACGCAGATCGTGCAGGATTATATATTGAGCCAATGTTTCCTCCAAATATAGCACGTGCAATAGATTGCTCATTCAAGCTGAAAATGGAACTCGCTTCTTGTGCTCGCAGCTCTTGTTCGCAACAGATTTTTGTTGGCTCTAATGAGCCAACGTATAATTACTTTCGTCGCATTAATTAAGTTGCTTCAACTTGTCGTTCTTCCGACGACACTTCCGCTCTTGTGAAGCAATTCTGCTTATTTGCACTGCTCTTTTCGCTTTGTATCTGCTTATAGGGGTGTATTTTGGAAAGATAGCTTCGCTATGCTCAATTTAACGCTAAATTGTAAGCAAAATGATATTTTATTATGACTCAAGCTGACAAAATCAGGTTAACGCATGCTGATCGACAAACCTAATTAGTTTTGCTTGTTTTGTTACTCCTACTACTCTTTTATTTTTTTTTAACTGAACTTTATTTATTTTGCATGACTCATTTGTGTTTTTAAACCGCTATTAAAATTTATGTCAATGCTGTTTACTTAAAAAACATTGTAAATGGTTCAAGGACAAGGAAGAAGTCAACAACGTCGAAGAAGTCAGTACTGTCGAAAAGGTCAGTTCTAAGGTTATTTTAAAACGTTACGACGAATACCAAGTGTATAACCGATATTTATTTGTTATTTTAGAGGAAATCGCTTAAAAAGAAAGAACCTGAGACCAAAAGGCCCGAGGTAATTTTACTATATTAGTATTGATCTTCAAAAGCTTAAATAAATACTTTCTATAAATCAATTTACAATTTATTATTTTTATAAAAGTATTAGCAAAATTTAATTCTTCAAAATTGAAGACAACTTAGCACATTCGAAATATTTTTATTTGCAGTCACCTCGAGAAGGCACTCCAGAAAAGAAGGTTGCTGGTCGCAAGCAGTCTGTCAGTAGAGTTAGTATCACCGCCTGAGTATTGTTTATAACCCGAGATTTACGTTAAAGCTTTGACTAAAATGATTTTATTTTTTTCAGGTTGAGGAACTACGCTCAGAGAGCAGAAGAAGCTCTGTCAGCAGAACTGAAGAAACGGTATGGCGTTATTTAATAAATCGAATTGAATACACTGTCAGCATTATCAATTATCAATTATTTCGTACGTATTTTAGATTCATGAAGATGGTACCGGTACCCCACAGAGACGCGTATCAGTTCAGTCGGTGGGTTGATTGAATAAATCAAAATTTCAACTATTCGTTATAAACTTTTTTAACGCGTGTCGTATTTTTTGCAGACATCCGAGGAAGAAAGCACTATGGAGAGTCGCCGATCTTCGATAGTGAGCCAGAAGGTGTGTTGATAAAACCATTTTTTTTTAATTTCTTAAGGAATAATTCAAAAGTTATATTTTTGATTTTTGTTACTGAAAAATTTTTTCACGAGATTTTTTCAATTATATCCTACAGGAAGAAATCATATCAAAACCCAAATCAAAACTCACTGAAAAGTCACTTGAAAAAGAAAAGGTACACGAGAACAAATTTACATCAACGTTAACAAATTTACTATACATTAACCCTGAAACCAATTTAAAAAACTAAATTTTATTAAAAATACGAATTTCAAATTTACAGACTACGACACGAGATTCACTGAAAAAACGAAAAGAAAGCACTGAAATTATTACAGACACAAAGGTATACAAAACAAAGCCAATTCTTAACAACCCAAAATCTAAAATTTACTAATTACATCATTAAACATAAAACTCACGATGATCAAACCCTTTACAGAAAGCTCTCCCTGAGGAACCAAAACGAGATTCAATCAAAAAAGACACTGTTCCCAAAAAAGATACCGTCCCCAAAAAAGATGAGGTAAAACACAAAAACCCGAAATTCATTCTTACATGCACCAATACAAAATTAATGAATAATACAATTATACTTCTTATCTTTAATTCCCAATTAAACGCTTTCAGAAACCAGTCGAGAAAAACGGTATTACTACTCCTGAGCGGGGTTCTCTTAAACGAGATTCACTTAAAAAACCAGAGGTAAAAAATAAGAAGCCCTCTCATTTACATAATACACTCAAATCAATAAAACATTCAAAATTAAATACAAATTTTGCTTTACCAAATTTTTAGGCCAAACCTGAACCTGTTAAGAAACCTGTAGAATCGCCATTAAATAAAAAAGTAAGAACCCCCACTTTACACATTTTTCTGAAAGATTTAAAAGTCTTTGAAATGCAACAATTTGCTAAAAAAATTCATAAAGTAAAATATATTTTTAAATATAAATATTAAAAATTCTTTGTACATTTGATAAATACATCTTTGTGTAAAATCATTGTGTTTAACATAAATTCAAATGAGCACTAAAACAAGTTATAAATGCAATATTCCATGTTTAAACATCGGTAACTAACAAATTGTGTTCATTTTTATTAATTACTCTCAACGGATAAAAGCAATGACTCTTTTATCACACTTTAAAAAAGCATACTAAAAACTTCGTTATATAACAGGAACCAGTAGTAGAACGTGAAACAATTATTACTGTCGAACCGGAAGAGAAACCCACACGTAAAATCACAAAAACACCTAAAGCATCTGATGACTCGAATCAAATAACCGGTCCATACAAGATTGAATACGAAACACCTGAAGAACACAAAGTCACTCCAACAATTAATTTACCCACATCTGAAAATAATTATGATTCTGATGATTCATTAAGTGTAAAATCAGAAAAGTCCAAGGTACACATATTGTATAAAAAAAAAAAAAGAAAAATCTCTTCAACTTTGCTCTATACATGACTCGACTCTTGAAACTATAAATTTCTACACTTTTTCTACACTTTACTTTATAAATGCCCAATTATATTTCAATCTACAAACTGCACGAAAAATCTTCCGACTCAATACTATAATAAATACTATATATAATCATTAGGCTAAGTTTATATAATTTTATTTTCACAGCATTAATACATATTTACAGTATTAACATGTAGCCAATTTGTAGTTGAGATGGCGGCTTTAAGTTTTAAATGAATGTTTACCGTTTCGGAAGACAGTTATTAAATGCATTTTGAGTCTAAGCTATCTCAACTAATTTGGCTATGAATATAACTAAACGAATACTTTCATCTTTCGCAGCAGAGGATTTCATCATCAGCCTTGTTAACGCATTTCTAATAATAAAACTAAATTCAAACAATTTAACAGACAGCTGAATTAATTGCAGCAAAGGATCGCATGTATCATCGCCACTTAAAAAATCTTCATACACAACCGCCATTAACACGTTCCTAAACAACCAGTTGAATAAAATTTATAAATCTTTTCAGGAAACACCTGCGCCCAAAACAGACACCCAAAAAGATAAGCCAAAGGTACACACTATAGACGTTTTCATTTTTTCTCTTGCAAAAGTTTTGCAACTTTATAAGAATTCACTTTTTCAAAATTATATGTTTTCATTTTCGATCAAGTTTTTATTTCTTCAAATAAATTAATTTAGTATAATTAAGAAATTTCTTATTCTGATTAATTAATTTTTCAGTAAATTTCAATGATTCGTTCAATATTTCAAATCTGTGTATTATACGAAAATGTCTATATTACAAATACTCTTGACAGGAAACATCGACTCTAGCACCCAAAAAACCTGGCACAAAAGAAGATTTACAGGTACACACAACAATGATTATTAATGTTCAATTGTTCGTCTCAGGTCAATTAATTAGCTTCAACTGTCTGAAAAAGATGATCTTCGAATCCTCTAACAATGAGATTTTTATTAAAAATTCTAAAAACAGACACGATAATTAAAGCGTGCGAATTTTCTATTTTCAGAAGAAGGATGAACCGGACAGCAGGAGAGCGAGCTTGAAGCCCGCGAGGCCTGACGAAAGGAAGGCGTCAGTAGATAAGGTTGAGCTCAAGGTAAGCCCGTCTATATCCATCGTAGCGCGCGTTAATTTTTCGTTTATTTATACGTAAAGACAGTAGCACTCCGAGCCAAGTGACCTTATTTGGTCAACAAGTTATATGCTAGCATGCACAGAAAAAACCAACGAGCGTATGATCATGCAAAAATCTAAAGTACCGTCCGTAAATTCATCGACCGCTTAATTGCTGAATAATTATCGTACACGCATGAACATACATCCTCCGTGGTGTTTGAGACCTCGAGTAAAAGCCCGACTCGACACGTGCGGAGGTACGGCCAGAAATGAACAGATTCTAACCGATTTTGTATAATCCAATGACGATACCCCGCAACAGCCAGTAGAGAGTCCCCGATCCAGTCGTAGATGGAGTAGGCCAGACAAACAGGAGGCAACGATCGAGAATTTCACACAGGTCCAACTCAAGCCCGTAGCTAAAGTTCAGAAACAACCCGAGAAGGCCGAAAACGGCACTGTTACACTAAAGGTATCCCCGTTGACAGCGGAAATCAATCTGACCTTCTCTGCTGCAGTCAAGCTCTTCTCTGCTGCCCTTTACATTCTTCAGCAGTTGTTCTTACTATGACTCTCTGGTATTCACCCCTAATAATACTTTTCTATGGATACAAACTTCCGTTTTTTCAACGGAGTTTTTTCCTTTCTGACAATGTTAATACTGATCAACTACTTTGAAATTCATCCTAATTTTCTTTACTCTGTATACTATTGTGAATAGCATGTGAAATATCTGAATGACGACCAAAGAAAATCTAAGGATTTCTTGACCATATAATTACATTATTTCTTACTTACCCCCTTATTCTATTTTCTGTTAATTTTCTTCGACTTAGAAATAGGAAACTCTTTACCTTTCAAACCTAATAAACTTTTTTTATTATAATCCCAGTCTTGAATAATTTTCCGACTTTCTACACTTTATTCTATCTCTTTCTCTAGGAACAAATCTCTGCCTGCTCTCCAATAGGATATAAATAAACCGAAACACTAAATAAAACTTTGCCTCTAAACCATAATATTCTGTTTTCACTAGCCTGTATATGCACCAATTAAAATGTCAGCGTATGAAACGATAGCACCCAAAACTACCACCTGTACTATAAATAACAACACCACCAGTTATTTCTATACTCCCTAATCTAAAAGCATCGCAACGTAACCCCAAAAACTAAAATATATGAAAACAAAGTAACCCTGAAACTATAAACTCTAAGCCCTTATTACTTTAATAAAACTTATAAATAAAATATTTTATCTCTCGAACTGTTACTTGGCTCCAATCTCTTACTTCAAGCCTGCGAGTGCATGCCTTAAAATTTCTTACAACGAATAAAACCATATGACTCTCAAATCTGCCCTAAACTAAATTTAAATATAAACTTGGTATTATAAATCATTATCACCTCAAATCATCAAGGATCGCTCTAATGAATCACAGTCATCATCGAACTTACAAAAAGCAATATTCTATTTCTTCACCTGCATACCTTACACTTATTTTCAGCAAATAAAATTATGGCTCCTAAGTTTATGCTCATTAAAACGACATCTTCTTACCACTTAAATTAAGGCCTTTTTCACATAATGCAACCAACATGCTAAATATAATTATTTAAAATTAATTTTTAATAAATAATATCTTAAATAGAAATAAGCTTCAGCAGTAAAGACATCGTCATTAATTACCACCATCAATAATAATCCATAAATTCAATCGTCGTTACAAAGATTTTACAATCATCATCAAAG
This sequence comes from Ormyrus pomaceus, assembly GCA_900474385.1. NCBI lineage: Eukaryota > Metazoa > Arthropoda > Insecta > Hymenoptera > Ormyridae > Ormyrus > Ormyrus pomaceus. The sequence goes on from UCOM01000057.1 coordinate 95,770, forward strand.
ATAACAAAAAATCTCACTTATCCCTGACAAGAACAAGCACTGGAAGATATATTTAATTTAAGCCAGTAGACTAGCTTTCCGTCCGTAAACGCAAATTTATCTACATTCAGCAATCCAGACAAATATTCGTTTACACCTGACGGAGCAAAGCTTTCCTTAAATTAAAGCTACCGTTCTCGTGCACCTACCCTCCGCAGCAGTCGACTAAACGAGCTCGTTGATTTATTCCCCCCAGAAAACGGACAAAATGGAGAAGCTGGAGGTGAAGAAGGTAAAGGCGAAGAAGGCCGACAAGGAGAAGAACTACGATCTGCCCGAGATCCCGGATTACGAGCGACCAGTCCTCGAGAAGCCCCAGGAATTCGACTTTGGCGAGCACGTACCCCGAGGGAAGACAAAACTCGACAGGCCGGCGACTCAGGTGAGCTGTCTTGCACAACCAGTCCGATTAATCATATCGAGAGCGAGCAATAACTCATCGTTTTTCTCTCGTTTTTCACGCACCTTCCGCTACGGCCGCGCAGAAATTCGATTCAAAGGTGATGTATCATTATCAAGAGCGATTTATGCGCTCGATTATTACGCTTTTGTACGCCCACGCGGGCAGCTACGTAGCTTTTGCCAATTGCCCCCGACGACGCTGACAGCCCGGTCCAGTAAGTCGAATCGCGGTGCTTTATTACGACACCGAGGCGCAATATTTTACAACGTTTCGAGGATTTTCGAGAGACCGCGGTGTATTTTCGTCGGCTTTGTCGATTGAATAATGGAATGATAAAGCTTTTTTTGTATTAAAGATGCCCGGGCTAAAGTTAGAATGATTTTCTTAATTAATTTGAATGAGGAGAAAAGCGAGTTGAAACATTTCCAAAATGTACTCCGCTAAGTGACCATTAATAATTAAAGAAATTTTTCGTACACCGATGCAACGCGAAATTCGCGATCACAATTAATTTCCAAGTCTCCTCCTAGCTTCAATAATTAGTTTAATTAGCTTAAATAAAAAAAAAGCCTTGCTTACACTTGATACTCCTCCGTGGTACAGGTTATTTCCAGTTTCCAGCTGCCCGGAGTGAGAAAAGTCGTCACAAAAGGCGCGTAAAATGAGGTAGAGATCGGTTTAGCGGCGGCGGCGTTCGACTGGCTCGCTAATCGGCTCGGCTCGCGATCGCAGGGTCTCTCTCGCGTATCGGGCTTAAGATTAATTAGGCAGAGGTGCCTCGCTTAGGTGGCTCGCAAGAGCATAATGGGACCTTGGGTATTTTTGGAAATTATTACGAGGCGCTAGAGGTGCGCGCGCTCTCGCTTATACTGGCGGGTCAGTAGCCGTGAACGTTCCCTAAGCTTAGTCGCTTGAGCGCTGTTAGTCCCGCTGCCTCTTGGTCCGGCGGCAGATTTTTTTTTTTTTACTCACCGAGAAGCTCTGTGCGCAGCCGAAGGTACCGGAGATCAAGACCCCGGAGATCAAGGCACCGGCCGAGGCCCCTAAGATCGAGGTCAGCAAGGACGTCACACCCCTACAAAGCCGCAGGGGCTCGATCATCGTACCCGGAAGTGGTGCCAGCAGCCGCAGGGGATCCCTCATACCCCCCGAGGAACTTGGACGCAGACCCAGTCTCATTATCAGCGACGAGGTACCGCTTCATTATCTTTTTACGACCTTACCTACCTGGATTAGTTTCTCGATCAGTCCTGTCTTCTACTTCTACCTCTAGTTCTTCTTTTGCTCTGTGAATTTATCTGTCTCTATCGAAGCGTTCCAGGACAAGTCGAACCCAAACAGCCTCTTTCGCGCGGATAATCTATAGCAATGCGCCTAGATCGCTAGAAATAGTTTTCTAGTCTAGTTTTGGGTTCGGTTTGTCGAAAGAAACCGATCTTGCGATACTCGCGTTTGAAAGAGTTGCATACTTTTCTTACAATAGTTGTAGATGTTAGTCATAGTGATTTGATGACTGGATTTTACTAGAGAGCATAGTTTTAATTAGATTTACAGTTTAGTGGGATTGATGCTAAAATGACATGATAGTTTAGTTTACTTAGTTTATTTATCCCAAATCCCGACGTTCAAATCCTCTCTCATGGAATTGTCACTTAGTGAATCGTACCGTCTACGTTAATGTAGTCTAGTCAATAGCACTTATAGTCGCATCAGTAGTTAATTTCCTATCAAAGTACAAGCACCGAGGATAAAAAAGTGAGAAATATAACGAAAACGTTGAGGAGGAACACGGCGCTGAAAGGGGAAAGACGTAAATGACGTCGGGTAAAACTTATACAATACAGGCCACATCTTATCTTAAAGTTAAAGTAACGAAAATAAGCACGATATACAACACCAACAACATTGCTCACACAATCATGCTCATAACAATTTGGTCCATAGGAAAATAGAAAGCTGCGCCCCGGCGAGGTGTTGGATGAGCGTAGGGTGAGTCTTTTTTCCTTCCTCGCGATGAAGAGGAAGCCACTTATAACCGATAACGGCGATGATAATAATCACAATAATATAATAATAATAATCATTATATTAAACAGAATAATACTATTAATGATTAAAATAAGGATAAGGATAACGATCGCCATAATAATGAATAACAACCATAACACATCAAAAAACAATAATAAAAGAATAATTCTAATAATGGTAATGATGACAGTAATTTCAATAATAATAATAATATCAACTGCACTCAAACAATCTGCACACTCACGCACTTTTTTACCCACTCTTACTCTACTTTCCAGCACCGACATTCCAGATAATTTTATTTCAAATCCGCAATCTACCACCTCCCTTATTTGCAACTTTTCTTTTCAATACTCACTCACTTACTCAATCAAACACTGACACGCACTAAATAAACCAAATGAGAAAACGCCCATGCAATAACAGCGATTAATAGTCACAGTTTTATTAGAATGCGGAACAATTCGTCCCTCCCAACTGTGATTATTAATACATCATAAAAGCACCTGATTTAAACTGAGAAACATAAATAAAAAGAAAGAAAAAAAAAACTATCTCGGTCAATCGAACGACGAGGCGTCCCAAGACGTGTCTCTGGCGAAAAGTATCCGTGAATTGGAAGGCAACGAGGCGTTCATGGAGCTGCCTGCTTAGCAGATCCTGGAAGAAGCTCAAAATCTCTCGCGCCCGCGCCGGGCTATATAATCTTATATGTTTAATAAATTACCGCTCAAAATAAGCAAGCGATTCCCTAAAATAGCACTCTTTCGCGTTCGCGAATGTATGCCATCTGGCAAAGGCCTCCACCGAGACCTAATCATATTTTTCTAGATTCCATCTATTAATTGCCCCGCGGCTCTAATTATCTGCGCGGCAAAGAAATCGCCGCCGATCGACACACTTCTTGCGGCAGGGATCGAGAAAAAATTGCGCGCCTCCCGAGCCGGATTCCGGATCGCCGCCGTTCCCCTGGCTATTGTAACTTTGCTTTGAGATCGATCGCCGGCTGCAGCGCATCAACGCTAATATATCGTGTCTGCACGTGTTTCGTAAAATAAGGCCGCAACGGGATAATTCCGTGCCAATTTCGCCTTTTTGCATCTCTCCGCTCGGGCCAGGTGATGTACTGCCGTACGCACGTTCCTTAATCTTTCCGCAATTAAATATTAGTTATTCGTGGAAAATTAGGCTCAAGCTCGCGTCCAACAGATTTACGGAGGGACAACACAAACACGGATACTTTTTGCACGCGGAAGTCAGCGAGTTTATAGTGCGCGCCTCGTTTGTTATGTAACGAGAAGCGACAGCTCTAAATCATAGCAAGCCCTCTGTACGCACCTGTAAAAGGAGACCGATTATAAAAAGACTGATTTAAAGCGAATTCGCTAACGCTAAGAGTACATCCCGAATGTGTATGTGAATCGAGGCCAGCTGGGCGCTTCCCCCCCCCCTCCCCCCCCCCCTCACTTACCCCCCTAATTCTCTTCGTGGTCACGTTTTGCACTACTTATTGTTCTTGTTGCTGATGGAGACTTTGCAGGAGTATTTGTAGGCAGCCGTCGCTGTGCACGAGTCCTTTGTAACTTTTGTCGGTTGTTCTAGCGATTAAGCAATTATCGAAATGTCTATATCCCACTGTGATAAAGCAAACAAATTGTGTCTCTATGTGTGTGTACATGTCCAAGCCTCATGTTCGTCTCTTGTACTTTTTCTGCAGGTTAGATTACGGCCCGGCGAGGTGTTGGATGCCAAGGTGAGATTTGTGTTCGCTATAACACAAAGCTTACCTCTGTACCTCCAGAATTCGTGCAGCTGCAAGCGATCCCGCATCGCTATTTCATACCCTCGGAAGGAAGAAAACGGCTGATAATGCACTGCGCTGCGCAGAAACGCAACCACTTTCGAAGCCGTTTTCTTCCATCTGCTAATCACCCCGGCCTCAGCAGCCTCCGCAGCTGCATCTTAATAATAATAATATTAATAATAATAAACAATACGACGAGAATTTCGCTTGCAGAACAAAATCACTAACAGCAGACGCGTCACGTTCACGCGGTAATTGCAGGTGATCAGGGAAACTCACGACGTTCTTTAATTATTATATACGAAAAGCCTTTTTTTTCCATTTCAAGCAGTTATCATTTTTGATCGATCAGAAAAATCTCATGTGTTTTGTATTCCGTTTGTTCCATTTGTTTTTTGGGAAAACGATCAACACAGAGACTCGGAAGACCCGGCGAACTGATTGAGGACGACAAGGTTAGATATCTCTTCGATTAAACTTTTTTTGATGGTGGCCAACGTGCCATCTGTGATTAAAAAACTATCGTGATTAACCTCGTGGATATAAAATTTTACAATTAGTCTCTATGTACTTAATTATTGTTACATTTTTTCATGATCTTTACATTTTGTATATTACAGATATGTGTTCTCATACTTTTTGTGTCTCACTTTTTCTTCCAAAAATGTATGTTTATATATTATATGTTCAAAATTCCGTTAGTTAAGTGTACGAAGATAGAATACATTCGCTCGAAGCAACCGAGGCGGCAGCAATTTTTATTAGCATCACACAGTTTTTTCACATTTTTTCATCATTCATAAGTGAATGATTTTTTTTTTTTGGAAATTTTTGTTAATCACATTTCCACAAGTAAGATTTTCACCGCTAAACGAATAAGCGCGGAATGCTGCCGCACGTTTGTTTTGCTGCTTTAGCGCTTAGCGAATTTTGTGTTACCTGTCATGTTCACGAAAAAACTCCCACCTTAAGTGTTATTACTTATCACAAAGTTTACAACAATTTGTGATCTTCCCCTGCTATGTTAAATGTTTATGTGTTGCCGCTTCTTCCCCATGTGTTATTTACAACAAACCCCCTGATTTCGTCTTCTTTGGCCAACGCAAACCAGACATAAATTGAAAATAACACTGAAAAGTAGCGCAAATGTCAATAATAGTAATTAATGTTGAAAGAAATTGTAGTAATAACCGAACAATCAGACGGTGCTCGGTATACAGAAATAAAGAGCACCGGCTAAGAAACTCTTACATCATACAACCCCGTAGAATCTCTTAATTATCCCGAAGAAACGCTGAAATGACGAGGAGAACTCGTTATTACAGAAAATCATACTTAAAAAGTACATTAGTGACTAAAGGACACGCCATTGACACACCAGTGAATTGACCGTAGTTCACAAAGGTACCTAACCGCACAAGGGTGACTAACCAAATCATCATCAACGAATATCATCAATCATCAGTAATCTAACTACCGTATCTAATCCCTCGCCCATCAAACCCTCATAAAAATTGTATTAACTGCGCACCAACGCATACAAACTTATTAAACCAACTCTGTTTGCCAATTCTACCTCTATGCAATCGATCAGACACGAGTCTGCTTGGTTTTTGCGCGAAATACTAAATTCATTGAACCGACGGAACCAAGGTAGGTGTCGCGCAATAGTGCAAAAACCAAGCGAGACTCTCAAACGAAAGCTGAATTCTAGGCGGGATTATTAATCTGCTATTGTTTTGCGTTCGCGCGTTGCTGCTGGACCAACAGCGACGTCGTCCGAGTACGGACGCACGACGGCTCAGCGTGGCGGATCTCGAGAATAAAATCAATCAACCTAGCACCCCGCTCAGAGATGTCGGGCCAGGGGGACCGCCGCAAATCGTCGACTACCAGGAGTCTAACTCCGCTGTCGAAGGTTCCTTTTTTTACGTTTTTTTGAAACTTCTAAATGCATTACAAGAAGAATTAGCTGACGGGAACAACTTACCAAAAATGTTTAGACTCGACGGCATACCTCAGCGTTCAGGTCGAGGGTACACCAGCACCGACCTTCAAATTCTACAAGGGTATGACCGAAATTATCGAGGGAGGTCGATTCAAGTTCCTCACCGATTCCGAAACGAATTCAATCACACTATGCATGCGCAAAACAAAGCCCAACGACGAGGGCACCTACAAAATTGTTGTCAGCAACATTCATGGCGAGGATTCGGCCGAGATGCAGCTTTACGTCTCAGGTAATTCCACGCTGAGATAATGATTAATACTCTATCATTGTACGAAATTTAACAAATTTTCAAACATCTGATGCAGACTCGAGTGGTATGGACTTCCGTGCCATGTTGAAGAAACGCAAGTACCAGAAATGGGCTCGAGAACAAGAACAAGAGAAGGTTGATCTGAAAGAGGTCGAGAAACCTATACCAGCCCTCAAGAAAGTAGAAAAGGTTTGTAATTTTTTATTTATATTTGACCAGAACTTCTTTTAATATTTTAGTAGGGAAATTAGCTAAGCTTTTAATAGTTGGAACTCGCAATATTTCCTGGTTCGCAAGAGTAAGTCGAAAAGTTTGAGCGTATTTTTATTTTATTTTTACTTCCCGTTAGTTTTGTACCCTACTTTTTGCACTTTGTACCCGTTCCTATTTAATAAGTATTTTAGTAGTAATATTCAAGTTTGTAGAATTATAAGTGTAATTCCCAAAAAAATATTCTGTGATGTGTAGACTAAAACAGCACAGTTTGAAGGTGTTTTGTACGAACCACATTAATCATTTCACTTTTTAATATTTGTGTCTTTTGAAAATCAATTTGTCAGTTTGAGTTCCAAGAATATGTTAGTATTTAATTAATAACTTTTAGCTATGAAGATACTCAATTGAAGAGCATCGAATGTTTATTTTCAGAAAACAAATTTTTGATAAATTATAAAAATTTATATTTATATCTTTTTAAGATGTAAATTCAGTACTTTGGCAGAAATTTAATTATTTATAAAAAAATATTTTTGTACAAATTTTTTTACATGCAGATACTGTTAAATATTTTTTCTACCAAAGTACTTTTATGTAGGACAACTTGTTGACTAATCCGTATTGTATTTCAATCGGATATAGAAAGCAAATGAAGATGAGACACCGCTAAAACATGGGGAGGTGAAAATCGACAGCAATAAGCGTCAACTTAAATCCGTCAAAGTTTGTACTGATTACAACTTCTATCGTAGCTGTCATGCGTTTGGGGTGAAAAGTAGTCGATCCACGTTTTTTCGAATTTTTTCAAATTTTTCATGGTTTCGAACCAAACCTAGAACTTTCGTAGGTATTGTTTAGATGATTGATTTTTGCGTCATCTTTTTTCGGCTCGTCATTTTTTACAGAATTAGTCTGATGCAATGATTTACTTGTTTTGATAGAGCGACCGAGGAAGGCAATAATGGAGATGATATCAATCTGCTGCACCACATATTCAAGACCTATATAGCAGTAGATTGCACTTATATAGCAGTAGATTGCATGATTATAGTTTATTTTTAGCAGGCGACACACTTGCTGATATGCAAAGATACTTTTTTGCATGAAAATTATTCGGCAAATTATTAGATATTTTTGAAGAGGCGAAACGAATTAGTTTAACGACAATGCTGTTTCGAGTTTACTATTATTTATTTTAGACCACTACCAGTTGCTCACGTAGACCCTCGCTTGCCGAATTAATCCCAGATTGGCCAGTGCTTCATCACTTCATCAAGACGGAGGTTGGAGTGGTTATCAAGTATACCGATGTTCTTGTCAATGTTCCAATGTTCTCTATCTCGTATCTCAATATCGTCTACCGCTTAAAACTTCGAAATTCTCAACAAAACGCTTATTATATTTAGCCACGTCTTCTCTCTTTCTATTCTATTATCTTTCTTTCTTTACTTATAATTTTATACTGTTATTGAAACTCACAAATTAATAAACTATGCACACAATGCTTGATAGATAATTAGTGCTTGATAATGTCGTTTAAAGAGGATTGCACGTAAACGTTTCGTGTCGATGTTGTCGATGTGAATGAATCATGTGGCCAATATTTCAAAGGCGAGAATTTAGATAAACATTTTTCAAACTGGTTTTTAAGATTTTTCCATCATTCAGGATTTTTTTAGCGCCATCGATGGTCTACGCTCGTTTTTTCGAAGTGTTCTTCATCATTTTATTAGACTTTTGTATTTTTAATGTAGAAAAGGTTGTCTTTTTTATACTTTTTTATGTTAGCAGTTCCACCTTTTCAGCAACATTGATTTTTGAAGACTGAAGATTTTGAATTTTTACAACCATTATAATTTTTACAGCGATGAAATTTAGCCGTTTATTATTTTATTCCGTTTAGTAATTATATTTTGTGCTTCAATCTAGAAACCTGAATCGTTCTTAAAACCACTGATCGATCAATATGCAAAGGAAGGAAAAGACAAGAAAGTCACATTCGAAGCCAATTTCTCAAAACCAAATTGCAAACCAAAGTGGTATTTCAGAAAAGACGTAAGAAATTTATCAAAATTTTAATTTTGTATTCCTATTTTTTTTTTATTAGTAAATATTTAACTACTTAACTTTTAATAAAATCATAAAATTGCAGGAGCTGTTCGAGTCCAAAAAATATAAATTCAAAAATGAAGAAGATTGTTATCAACTTATTATTCTTAATCCTAAAGTGGAAGATACTGGCAAATACACGATTGATATATCTGGAATTTCGAGTACAGCTTTCCTTAATGTCGATGGTAATACCTTAATCCTTAATAAATTAAAGTATTTTTCAATAATCATTTTAATAATAAAACGTATTTTTCAAAGAACCCGACCCAACTTACACCTTCACCAAGCCTCTCAATCAGCAAACCAGTGGCTTTAATAAGCATGAGGTTCAACTTGAGTGTACTGTCAGCTCAAATATGGCACAAGTGTCTTGGTATAAAGGAAAAACCAAATTGGAGGATGGCGATGTCTACCAAATTTCAAAAGACATGGCTGGCGTATGCCGTTTGACTATCCGTAAAGCAACGTTCGATGACAGTGGCGAATACTACTGTAAAATTAGTAAACAGACTGATAAGACAGATACAACACTTTCGATCATAGGTAAACTTTCATCATTATTGCAAAATATTATAAAATGTTTAAATATTAATGTAAATTATTCTCGTGTTATCTTGTCAAATCACAGAATATCCATACAAGTTTGTGAAAGTATTAAAACACCAGACAGCTACAGAAAAAGAGACAATTACTTTGGCTTGTGAGTTGGATGACGCTGAAGGAGATGTCAAATGGTACAAAGGAGATCAAGAAATTCTTTCTGATAAAAGGTATAATAAACATTTTTTGGTACAAGTAAATTTCGATTTTATGGACTCAAAACAGGCCCTAAAATACTTACTTTAAAATCAGCTTTAAAGTCTCAAATCGGAAAGTACTCTATTTCGAATAAAATTTTAATAATCACTTGCTCTTTACAGAGTTCAAGTTAAAGTCGAGGGCCGTAAAAGAAAACTTATCATTAAAGATGCTAAAGTTACCGATGCTGGCATGTATTCTTGCGTGAGTAACGCCGACAAAACTGAGGCAGAACTCGTTGTCAACTGTAAGCTTGAAAATTTTTATCTTGGATAATATATTTTTATACAATTTTAATTAATACACCAACTTTTCCAGATCTCAATCGCTTCAACAAGAAGCTTAAGGATACTATCGGTATTGAACGTGAAAAGGTTGTTCTGGATGTGGAGCTTCAAGATCAAACTGCTCCTGCTAATTGGTTCTTTAATGGCAAACCCATTGAGCCAACTGAAAGAATTGAAATTAAGAATCTGGGTGGTGGCAAACACCAGTTGGTATTCAACAGAGCCGAAATGGAAGATGACGGTGAAATCACTTGCGAGAGCGGAGAATTGAAGAGCTCATGTAAATTAACTATCAAGAAAGGTGAAAGCAAACCTATTGCCGAAATTCCAGACAAGGTTGAAGGACCCTGCAGTGCGCCGATTGTATTTATTATACCATACAAAAGTAAGAAAGATTTTACCCTCTTATTTCTTGTTTTTTTTATCTATAATTTACACGATAATTATTTATTTTAGTTGAGGGAACTAAGCAGTCTCAAGTTGAAGCTAAGCTTATGAAAGATGGCAAGGCCCTTCCACTTAAAGATGTTGAAATTGTGGTTGGCGAAGATAAAATTACTTATAAAATTAAGAAGCCACAGCACGATCAATCTGGTATTTATCAAATCAAGATTGGCAATGCTCAAGGAGAGGAAGTTAAAGACGTCTTTGTCAACATGCAAGGTAAAATTAAATTTTTTTAATTTAAGTAATTTTGCTTTTATATATTATTTTCAATAAAATTAATATCAAATATTTTATTTGCCGTACGGTGCAGACGTCCCAACTCCTCCATTGGATGTCGAAGTATCAGATGTCTTTGCGACAAGCTGTGTCGTTTCCTTCAAACCAAGCAAGGACGACGGAGGTTCACCAATAACTAAATATGTCGTCGAACGACTAGATATGAGTTTAAAGTCTCAATGGGACAGCGTAGGAGAGGTAATGCCTGGAGAAAAAACTAGTTACAAAGTTGAAGATCTTGTTACAAAGAAAGAATACAAATTCCGCATCCGTGCTGTCAATAAAATTGGATCCAGTGAACCAGCAATGTTTGGAAAACCAATTTTGGCTAAAGATCCTTGGGGTAAATTTTAGTTTTAGGTTTCAATTTCATTTATACACTCGTTAAAATACAGAATTATTAAAATAAGTCCTTTTGTTAATGTAGATGAGCCTGGAAAACCTGGAAATGTCGAAGTTACTGATTGGGATGTTGATCATGCTGATCTTAAATGGACGAAGCCAGAAAGTGACGGTGGTGCTCCAATCACTGGTTATGTCATTGAATATAAGGAGAAATTCGGCAAGGAATGGGTAAAGGGTAAAGAGATTGAGGGCGATGTAACTCAGGGTACAATCGACGGACTGAAAGAGGGACAACAATACGAATTCCGTATTCGTGCAGTTAACAAAGCAGGACCTGGAGAGCCTTCCGATCCCACCAAACCGATTATCGCCAAGAGCCGATTTGTTAAACCTTTCATTGTTGGAGATGGTTTGAAGAATCTTGTCATCAAGAAGGGACAAGTCATTAAATACGACATTAAATATCAGGGTGAGCCAGAACCTGAAGTTAAATGGTTCTTGGGAGATAAGGAATTAGTACAAGATGCAGCCGAAAGGTTAACGATTGATAGATACGAACGAAATACAGTATTAACTGTAAGAAAAACAACTAGGCCTGATTCTGGAAAATACAAACTAGTACTAACAAACAGTTCTGGTACTTGTGAAAGTACTGCTGATGTAGTTGTATTAGATAAACCATCAAAACCAATGGGACCACTCGAAGCAACAGAAGTACGCTCAGATCATATTACCGTCAAATGGAAGAAACCAAAAGATGACGGAGGCACTGACGTTACAGGCTATACTTTGGAAAAAATGGATATGGATACTGGAAGATGGATTCCAGCTGGCGAAGTTGGTCCGGGTGAACCACATGTCTTTACTTTCACTGGCTTGACACCCAAGAAGAAATATAAGTTCCGTGTAAAGGCTGTTAACAAGGAAGGCGAATCTGAACCTCTTGAGACTGATGAGTCCATTGTGGCTAAGAATCCTTATGGTAAATATATTTATAATTTATTTTAAGGCATGTGAACAAAATTCATAAATATTTTATTTTTCATTTTTAGATGAGCCTGGCAAACCAGGAAAACCAGAAATCTTTGATTATGACAATGTTAGTGTCAGTTTGAAATGGGCCAGGCCTGACAGTGATGGCGGTCGACCAATAACGCACTACACTGTTGAAATGAAAGACAAATTCTCACCAGATTGGGTTGAGGTCGCTAAGACAAATGATGACAAACCAGAAGTTAAGGTTGAAGGGCTCAAAGAAAAAATGGTCTATCAATTCAGAGTACGAGCACACAATAAAGCAGGTTGTGGACAACCTAGTGAACCTACTGATAATCATTTATGCAAACACAAGAATCGTAAGTACTTTTAGTTCAATATTCGCGCAAACGCCATTAATAGACATTATAATAATTGAACTTTTTAATTTTAGTTAAACCAAGAATTGATCGTGAAACATTCAAATCTGTCACAATCAAAGCCGGAAGAACGCACAAATGGTCGGTTGATGTTATTGGAGAACCACCTCCTGACTGCAAATGGGTTTGGAGAGACAATGTTCCTCTTACAACTACGGAGCGTATTAAAATTGAAAATGTCGATTATCATACAGACTTCACAATTGTTAATGCAGTAAGAAAAGATACTGGAAAATACACCCTAATTGCCGAAAATGCTAGCGGAAAAGATACCGAAACAGTAGAATTGATTGTTCTTGGTTAGTTTTGTTTTATTTTTCGCGTAATTACAGCTTTCATTATTTGAATATTTATTTTTATTTATAGGCAAACCCGATCCACCAAAGGGACCACTCGTTGTTTCTGATGTAACAAAAACTAGCGCGAAAGTTAAATGGCAAAAGCCCGAAGATGATGGCGGATGTCCGATTAAGGAATATGAAATTGAAAAAATGGACACAAAAACTGGAAAATGGGTTCGTGTTGGAAAAGTTCCAGGAGATGGTAATACAGAATTTGATATTCCTGGATTGAATCCTGGTAGCGAATATAAATTCCGGGTGACCGCTATTAATGATGAAGGTGACTCTGAACCACTTGAAAGCGAACGTGGAGTTGTTGCTAAAAATCCATTTGGTAAGTATTAATTTATCGAAAGAAGTGGAATATTACAGAATTTTAATATTAATAGGTAATATCTTAATTAATTAAATTAATGATTTACAGATGAACCTCTTAAGCCTGGTACACCAGAAATTACTGATTATGATAATGAATCTGTTAGCCTTAAATGGACTCCTCCAGAATTTGATGGTGGAGCTCCTATTGAAAAATACATTATTGAGAAGAAAGACCGTTACAAGCCAGAATGGGAAAAAGCTATTGAAGTTCCTGGTAATTCTCTTGAAGCTAAAGTAGCAGGCTTAAAAGAGAAAGGAGAGTATCAATTCAGAGTCATCGCTGTTAATAAAGCTGGCGTTTCACCTCCCTCAGATGCATCTAAAATGCAGATTTGCAAACACAAATCTCGTAAGTATAAACTTTTATATATTGTAATTAATTTTTTTTACAGATTACTAATTTTTTTTTGTTTATACAGTTAAACCAAGAATTGATAGAACAAATCTTAAACCAATCGTGGTTAGAGCTGGTAAGCCTATCAAGTACGATGTGGATGTACGAGGTGAACCGCCTCCAGAAACAACATGGTACCACAAGGACACTGAGGTCAAATCTGCTGGAAATATTGAAATTGTCAACGTTGAATATAACACCAAGCTTACGATTTCTGATAGTATTAGAGCTAACACTGGCGTCTGGAAAATTAAGGCTGTGAATGCACATGGCGAAGATGAAGCCGAAGTAGAAGTTACTGTTCTTTGTAAGTGTTTTTAATTTAAATTTTAAATTTAGCTGCAATCTTAAATTATAATTATTAAAAATTCGTGTAATTTTTGTTTTCAGCGGCACCTTCAAAACCAAAAGGACCACTTAAAGTATCCGATGTTACTAAGAGTGGCTGTAAATTGAAATGGGAGAAACCCGAAGATGACGGTGGCAAACCAATCACAGGATATCAAGTGGAGAAATTAGACAAAGCTACTGGTCGCTGGGTACCAGTTGGACGTACAAATGATACTGAAATGGACATCAAGGGATTACAAGAAGGCCATGATTACGAGTTCAGAGTTAAAGCGATTAACGAAGAAGGAGAATCTGAGCCACTTGTTACTGATAGAGCTATTACTGCTAAGAATCCATTTGATCTTCCTGGTAAACCAGGAGTACCCGACTTCGAAGATTGGGACGTGGATCGCGTTGACCTTAAATGGGAAGCACCAAAGAATGATGGTGGTGCACCGATCACTGGATATATTATCGAAATGAAAGAAAAATTGACAAGTCACTGGGACGAAGCTGTTACTACTACCTCTTCTCAACCAAGAGGTCGTGTTACTGGTCTTAGGAAGGGTGCTACTTACCAATTTAGAGTACGAGCTGTTAATAAAGCTGGACCAGGTGAACCTAGTGAGCCTACTAAACCACACGTTGCTAAAGCTCGCTTCCGTAAGTAGAATTGTTTGATAAGTTCTTCAATTTTTATTGGTTTCGAGACTGCAAATTTAAAAATTCTTTCTTTCTTTATAGTTAAACCACACATTAATCGTGATAAATTACAAACTGTGAAAGTAAGAGCAGGACAACTTGTGAAACTTGATGTAGATGTAGAAGGTGAACCTCCTCCAACAATTACATGGTTCAGGGGTGCTAAACAACTGTCCACCAGTGCAAATATTAAAATCGATAACGAAGATTACAATACAAAGGTGCAGTTGTCTAATACAACTCGAGAGGATACAGGAAAATATACAATTAAGGCTGTGAATGATTCAGGCTCCGATGAAGCCGAAGTAGAAATAATAATTCTTGGTAAGAAAAATGATTGCTAATGAATATATTTTTACAAAAGTATTTTTTCCTGCTATTATTTAATGTTGATCCATAATTTTTTATTCACAACTTTTACAGATAAGCCAGGTAAACCTGAAGGACCTCTCGAAGTTACTGATGTACATAAAGAAGGTTGCAAACTTAAATGGAAGAAACCAAAAGATGATGGAGGCTTACCTTTATCAAGCTACGTCATTGAGAAAATGGACGTTACTACTGGCCGATGGGTACCTGCTGGTATTGTAGATCCAGAAAAAACTGAGCACACTATTACTGGATTGGAACCAGGAAGAAAATATGAATTCCGTGTTAAGGCTGTTAATGAAGAAGGCGAATCTGAACCATTACAGACTGACACAGCTATCCTTGCCAAGAATCCTTACGGTATGTATTTATAATTAATCTTAATAAATATCGACAAAAATTTCTTTTATTAAAATAATATTAATACTTTTGTTTTTCTAAAAAAACAGATACTCCAGCAGCACCAGGTCTTCCAGAAATTGTAGACTGGTCCGAAAATATGGTAAAATTGAAGTGGGAACCACCTATTAGAGATGGTGGTGCTCCAATTACTGGATACATTATTGAGATGAAAGACAAATTTGGCACCAGTTTCGTTAAGGCTGCAGAGGTTGAAGGTCCATATTGCACCGGAACGGTACCAAAATTAGAAGAAGGCAACCAGTATCAATTCAGAGTACGTGCTGTTAACAAAGCTGGTCCAGGAGAACCCAGCGAAGCCACTAACCCACACACCGCTAAAGCTCGATGGCGTAAGTAGTTAATTTTTTATTACTAGCTATCACAAGAACTTTCTAAATTATTAATAATTTTTTTTTATTTTGAAACAGTTAAACCATACATTGACAGAACGAATCTGCAGCCAACGACAATTAAGGTTGGACTTACGTTGTCATTGGATGTTAACATCATCGGTGAACCTCCTCCAACTGTTACGTGGTCCTACAAAGGAAAAGAAATTGTGTCAGATGATCAAATGCGCATTGATAATGCTGATTATAATACCAAATTTTTGATCTTGAAATGTAAAAGAGGACACACTGGAAGATACACTATCAAAGCTAAGAATGAAGTTGGAGAAGATGTTGCAGAATTTGATCTCCTTGTATTAGGAAAACCAAGCAAGCCAACGGTATGTAATAGTACATTGTGCAACAAGGGGAGAAATTGAGCTATTTCTAGCAAGAGTTAGGTTAAAAACTAAATTTTTTTTTTTAAGTAACATTTTTCCTCGATAGACCTCGCTGTGACAAAAAATTTTCTCAAACTCTTGAAATGCTCGGTTTTCTACGCTACTTTCTAGCGTGAAATGAGGGCTATTTCATGCCTCAGTTGGGAAAAATAATTATAAAAAACTTTCAATGAACATTTTAAAGACTTATAAAATATTCATCTTAAACAAAGTTTAGTTATTTATATATTATAAAAACAAACGTTATCATTAATTTTAATTTTAGGGACCACTGGAAGTTTCCGATGTGAACAAACATGGTTGCAAACTTAAGTGGAAGAAACCAGAGGATGACGGAGGAGCTCCTGTTGAATATTATGAAATTGAAAAACTTGATCCACTTTCTGGACAATGGGTTCCTTGTGGTAGAGCAACAGAACCAGAAGCAAACATTACGGGCTTACTAGAAGGCAAACCATACAAATTCAGAGTTAAAGCAGTCAACAAAGAGGGAGAGTCTGAAGAATTGGAAGCTGATAAGTCTATTATCGCTAAAAATCCATTTGGTAATTGCCATTAAAATATTAAAATATAATATCTATCACATGCATATAA
Organism: Ormyrus pomaceus; assembly: GCA_900474385.1. Lineage (NCBI taxonomy): Eukaryota > Metazoa > Arthropoda > Insecta > Hymenoptera > Ormyridae > Ormyrus > Ormyrus pomaceus. The sequence goes on from UCOM01000057.1 coordinate 112,501, forward strand.
TTATATTTTACTTACCTTACACTTTTTCACTTTTAGATGAGCCTGGAAAACCAGGACGTCCCAATCTTACCAACTGGGATAAGGACTTTGTTGACCTTCAATGGACCCCACCAGCAGATGATGGTGGTGCACCAATTGAAAAATACATTGTACAAATGCGTGATAAAGAAGGCAGACAATGGGTTGATGTAGCTAAAGTTCCAGGAACAAAGACCGACGCAAAAGTAACTGACGGAATTGAAGAAGGTCACGAATATGAATTTAGGGTTGTTGCTGTTAATAAAGCTGGACCTGGTGAACCAAGTGACACATCGAAGAGTGTTGTAGCAAAACCACGTTTCCGTAAGTTTATATAAAATATTCTTTCTTGCAGTTTCTGTTTGGCGTGACAATTAGTTATATAAACGTACGTATTTTCTTTGCAGTTGCTCCTCACATCGATCGTACGAACTTACAGAAGAAAGTTATGCGCGTTGGACAAATGTTGCGAATGGAGGCTAAGATTACTGGTGAACCTGCACCAACTGTTACCTGGAAATTAAAAGAAAAGAATACTGTACTGAGGACGCAAGACCGTCTGAAAATCGACAATGAGGATTATCACACAAGCTTTATTCTCAATAAGTTGGAACGTTCTGATACTGGAACGTACATCGTGTCTGCCAAGAATGATAGCGGCGAAGATACCGTTGAGATAGAACTCCAAGTTTTAAGTAAGCCCGGCAAACCAAAGGGTCCGTTGCAAGTATCTGACGTTACAGCTGAAGGCTGCAAGCTGAAATGGGAGAAACCAGAAGATGATGGCGGCGATCCAGTCGATCATTATGTTATTGAACGAATGGATGTTGATATGGGCCGATGGGTACCATGTGGAGTTAGTAAGACGCCAGAAGCCGATGTTGCAGGCTTGAACGAAGGAAAAGACTATCAATTCCGCGTGAAAGCCGTAAACAGTGAAGGAGAATCTGAACCTTTGGAAACAACTATGCCAACAACTGCTAAGAATCCGTACGGCGAACCTGACGCTCCAGGAAAACCTGAGTTCAAAGATTGGGATAAGAATCACGCTACAATTAAATGGGCGCCTCCTAAGAATGACGGTGGAGCACCAATCGAAAAATATATTATCGAAAAGAAAGATCAGTACGGTAAATGGCAAAAGGCTGCCGAAGTTCCAGGATTAAGAAATGAAGCTAGAATTGGTGATCTCGTTGAAGGACAAAAATATCAGTTCCGTGTCAAAGCCGTTAATAAAGGAGGTCCAAGTAAACCTAGTGAAGCTTCTGACGTTCTCCTTGCTAAGGATAGATATGCAGCGCCAAAGATAGATCGCTCTAATCTGAAAGATATAACAGTTAAAGCTGGAAATCACATTCGGTTGGATGTTAAGGTTTCCGGCGAACCTCCTCCAACTAAATCTTGGTATCTTAACAAGAAGAAACAAGAATCCGAACAAAATGGTGTAGTCATTGAAGAAGAAGATTACAGAACCAAATTCTCTATTGGTTTTGCAACGAGAGGTCATACCGGTGTTTTAACAATCAAGGCTGAAAATGATTCTGGTAAAGACGAGGCCTATGTTACAATTACCGTATTAGATAAGCCAGGCAAACCAGAGGGACCACTGAAAGTCGAAAATGTACACAAAGAAGGATGCAGTCTTAAATGGAATCCACCTCTTGATGATGGTGGAGTACCAATCGATCATTATGTTGTTGAAAAAATGGATACTATTAGTGGCAGGTGGATTCCAGTGGGTCGTTCAACAGAACCAAAAATGGAAGTTGAAAATCTGGTTCCAGGACAAGAATATAAATTCAGAGTTGCTGCCGTTAATGCCGAAGGCGAATCAGAGCCATTGGTTACTGAACAAGCCATCGTTGCTAAAAATCCATTCGGTAAATATTTTTTAATGACAGATTTTAAATATTTATTTTAATTTAATATAAACCACCATTTTTATGCAACGGTTTTTTTAATAAAAAATAATTTTATACTTTTCAATGCGTTTTAGTAAAAACTTTATAACAATAACTTTTATAGATGAAGAATTGAATATAATTTAGAAAAAGAAAACATAAAAATAAAACTTTCTTTTAGATGAACCTGGACCTCCTGGCAGACCAGAAGCTACAGACTGGGATAAAGATCGCGTTGATCTGAAATGGACCCCACCAATGAATGATGGTGGTTCTCCAGTTACTGGATATATTATAGAAAAACGAGAAAAAGGAAGTCCAAAATGGATTAAGGCAGTTGAAACTGTTGGCCCAGATTGCAAAGGTAAAGTGGACAATTTGGATGAAGGTGTCGAGTATGAATTTAGAGTTCGAGCAGTCAACGAAGCCGGCCCTGGAGAACCTTCAGATGTTAGTAAACCAGTCACAGCTAAATGCAGAAGGCGTAAGTTACAAGAAATATTATAGTATTGAATTTAATGGTATGTTATTTTAATCGAAGATTATTCATCGTTCTTTTCTTTTTTAGTGCCGCCTAAGATTGACAGAAAGAATCTTAGAGATATTACAGTGCATGAAAATGAGCCATTCAAATTTGACGTCAAAGTATTTGGTGAACCTGCACCTGATGTGTCTTGGTCTATCAATGGTAAAATTGTACATCAAACAACTTATCGTCGTGTTGAGAATGTACCAAACAATACCAAATTCTTCAACGATAGGCCAGAACGTAAAGATACCGGTGTATACAAAATTAGCGCTAGCAATCAATATGGTTCCGACACTGCCGAAGTTGAAGTCACTGTTGTTTGTAAGTCCTTTTTAAAAATAATTTATTCATAATATTCTTTTGCATCCCTTTTTATTCGTGCGTTTTTATTTATCATGCAGCTAAACCTGATAAGCCAGAAGGACCACTGGAAGTATCCAATGTACATAAGGATGGTTGCACATTGAAATGGAAGAAACCCAAAGACGATGGTGGTGAACCAATTGAAGGATATCTTATTGAGAAATTCGATCCAGAAACTGGGGTATGGTTACCAATTGGTAGATCAACTGCACCCGAATTTAAGGTAGAAGGTTTGACACCTGGACACGAATACAAATTCCGAGTTAAGGCTGTAAACAAAGAAGGTGAATCTGAACCACTCGAGACAATTGGTTCGATTATTGCTAAAGATCCATTCAGTAAGTTTTCTGATTTCTATAAAACACTTTATACCTTTATGATGTTAGTATTTGAATCTTTAAATTGAAAAATTAATTTCTTTAGCTGTACCATCGCCTCCTGGAGCACCTGAACCAGTTGATTGGACCGCTAATCAAGTTGACCTTAAATGGCCAGAACCAGTCAGCGATGGTGGTACTCCGATTACAGGCTACATTATTGAAAAGAAAGATAAATACAGCACAATGTGGGAGAAAGCCTTGGAAAGAGATGTACCTGTATGCTCTGCTCTTATTACTGGACTCATTGAGGGTAACGAATACCAATTCCGTGTAATTGCAGTTAACAAAGCTGGTCAATCCGAACCCGGTGACGCAAGCAAAACATTTATTGCCAAGCCACGATTCCGTAAGTATACTTTTTGATTATTAGTCTAATTACTATTTTGTCGCCGTAAATTATTCAAATATTTATTTAATACATTAATTTAAACAGTGGCTCCGAAAATTGACCGACGCACTTTACGTGACGTTACTCTTTCCGCTGGATCAACGCTCAAATTTGATGTTAATGTTATTGGTGAACCTCATCCAACTATGAATTGGCGATTTGGCTCTATGCCTTTGACTCCAAGCAGAACTGTAAATATCGATAACTCTGACTACACAAGCAAATTAACTGTCCGTCCAGTTAAACGTGATGACAGTGGTGATTACACAATCATTGCCACTAACTCTTGCGGAAAAGACACCGCTACTGTCAAAGTTACTGTTACCGATAAACCATCGGCGCCTGAAGGACCACTTGCTGTTACGGATGTACATAAAGAGGGATGTAAACTTAAATGGAAGCGACCACTTGACGATGGCGGAATGCCAATTGAATATTACCAAGTCGATAAAATGGATCCTGAAACAGGCTGCTGGGTACCATGCGGTCGATCAACAGATCCGAGTAAGTATTTTAATGTAGTACAAATATTTCATTTTTATTGAATAATTTACTAAAATCATTCTGTTTTTCTTTTAGACTTGGACGTCACTGGATTAACGCCAGGCAAGGAATATAAATTCCGCGTGTCGGCTGTAAATTCTGAGGGCGAATCCGAACCACTCGTTGCTGAGCAAACGATTGTTGCTAAGAATCCTTATGACGAGCCTGGTAAACCAACAGATCTTGAAGCTACCGATTGGGATAAGGATCATATTGATCTTAAATGGAGGCCACCATTGAATGACGGAGGCTCTCCGATTACAAGCTATATTGTTGAAAAGAAGGACAAATATGGTGAATGGGAAAAGGCTCTTGAAATTCCAGCATATGGAGGCAGCGACGCGCCAGTCAGGGCTACTGTTGGAGATTTGGTTGAAGGACAACCTTACGAGTTCCGCGTTCGTGCTGTAAACAAAGCTGGTCCGAGTGAACCATCTAATCAAACGCCAGTCATTTATGCTAAACCACGTAATCAAGCACCTAAGATCGACAGAACGAATCTTATTGATATCAAAGTCAAAGCTGGTCAAAACTTCAGCTTTGATGTTAAAGTTAGTGGAGAACCTCCTCCATCGACCAGATGGCTGTTGGATAGCAGGGACGTCAGGACAACCGATCGTATCAAAGTTAAGGATGTTGATTATAACACTCACTTGAGCGTCCGTATGGCTACAAGAGCCGAATCAGGCAAATACCAAATTATTGCTGAAAACATTAATGGCAAAGATGTAGCTTACGTTAAAGTGACAGTCCTCGATAAACCAGGAACACCTGAAGGACCAATAAAGGTTTCTGACGTTACAGCTGAAGGCTGCAAACTTGCATGGAAACCTCCGCTGGACGATGGTGGTTCTCCAATAGAGAAGTACGTCATTGAAAAACTTGATGAAGCTACCGGACGATGGGTACCTGCTGGTGAAACTGACGGACCCGAAACTTCTGCCAAGGTAGAAGGATTAACACCAAATCATAAGTATAAGTTCAGAGTACGCGCTGTTAATAAGCATGGAAAAGGCGAACCTCTTACCACTACCCAGAGTATCGAAGCAAAGAATCCTTTCGGTGAGTGCAATTCACATAAATTATGTTAAATCAAATTTAAATATAAATATTACTAATTAATATAATTTGTATCTAGACGAGCCTGGAAAGCCTGGCACACCCAAGATCAAAGATTACGACACAGACTTTGTGCAGCTTGAATGGACTCGTCCACAGACCGATGGCGGTTCTCCAGTTACCGGATATGTTATTGAAAAACGTGACAAATACAGTCCTACTTGGGAGAAATGTGCCGAAGTGGATGGTGACGTTACCACTGGAAGAGTCAAAGACCTTGTAGAAGGAACTCCATACGAATTCCGGGTTAGGGCAGTTAACAAAGCGGGACCAGGTGAACCATCTGATGCAACTCCTACACACATTGCCCGTCCTAAGAATAGTAAGTCTTCGTTACTTAATTTTAAAAATACAAACAAAACATTTGCTAAAATAATTAGAATTAAAAAAGTAGCATCGCTGTCACGTGTGTTATTATTGGTAAAGCTGCCAAAAAATAAGACCAACAACCTTGCGTTGCGTTCAATGACTTTAAGATCAATGACTAACTGATGGCGCTTAAGTTATCAGACGCTCTCAGTTGATGACTTGGCTGGCTCCCTCTTTTGGCAGCTTGTCATGTCTCGAATTTAAGAAACCGAGTTAATATGCTTTGAAGCCATTGAGCGAGTAGGACGTCTCTTATCAAGCACGGCTTCATTAACGCTTACAAATGTACTCTTTTAAATGTTAAAATAAAAAAGACAAATGTAAAATAGTAAATTATTGTAAACATGGCAAACAGAAAGATTTCTATTTTAATAGGTATATTGTAAAAAGCTATATATAACAATTAACTTAATATTAATATAAATATATTTTTTACAGTGCCACCCAAGATTGACAGAAAATACATGCTGGATGTCAAAGTTAAAGCTGGTAGTTTCTTCGACTTCGATGTTCCTGTAACTGGTGAGCCTCCTCCAAAGAAAGAATGGTCTCTCAAGGGCAATGTGATCACTTCCGACGATCGCATTAAAATTGTAAATGAAGATTACAACACCAGAGTACGTGTTTTGGAAGCGTTACGTGCAGACTCTGGAGAATACACACTTACAGCACGAAATTCGAACGGCAAGGATAGTGCCACGTTAAGAGTCGTTGTGCTCGATGTTCCTTCTCCACCGGAAGGTCCATTGAAGATTGGAGACGTTTCGAAGAGTGGCTGCAAACTTGCTTGGAAACCACCTAAAGACGATGGTGGCTCAGAAATTCTTCATTATATCGTCGAGAAAATGGATACTGAAAGTATGCGCTGGGTTCCTCTTTGCGAATCCATTGCAACGAATGCTGCGATCGATCATTTAATCGAAGGCCACCAGTATAGTTTCCGCGTTAGAGCTGTGAACAAACAAGGAGAATCACCACCACTCAATGGCCTTGAAAGTATCATTGCCCTTGATCCATTCGGAAAACCAGAAAAACCTGGTACTCCATCTGTCACAGACTGGGACAAAAACCGTGTCGATTTGGATTGGACTCCACCAAAGAGAGACGGAGGTGCTCCAATTACTGGATATATCATTGAAAAACGACCTAAATTCGGTCAATGGGAGAAGGCCCTTGAGGTTGACGCTGACAAAACCAGTGCTAGAGTGCCCGACTTAACTGAGGGAGAGGAATACGAATTCCGAGTGATTGCAGTCAACAAGGCTGGTCCCGGAGAGCCATCCGATGCTTCTCTTCCAGTTATTGCCAAAGCACGTTATGGTTAGTTAATTAACATTATATTTTTAATTATAGTAAACAACAATATAAATTAGAATAACATAAAGTAAACGTTAAAAAAATATTACAGAAAAAAACGGTCCTATTACAGTAAAAACATCACACTTATTTTGAGATTAAAGATTAAATTTTCTGTTTTTTTTTTAATATCTTATTATTTTTTTTCGAAAAACGAGAACAAGTTTATAATTATTTATTTAATTCTTTAAAATTACTATTTGAAGTATACAAATTTCATATATATTCTTTTTTCAGTTAAACCATCCTTCGATCCGCATTTACTCCACGACCTTGTTGTCCGTGCTGGTCAGAAGATCAGCTATGACATTCCGATCGAAGCGTCCCCGAAACCAGTTGCCAAATGGACTATCAATAATGTACCTGTTGAATCTGATGAGCGCCACGAAATTTTCACTACACATAACAATACCAGTTTCGAAATTCCGTTTGCACATCGTTCTGACAGCGGCCGATTTGTGCTGACCCTCGAAAATGATCTTGGATCCTGCAGGTAATTATTTGCAAATTACTTATTTTGAAATTAAAAATTTAATATAATTCAAGGTGAAAACATTTCTAAACTATTTATTGAATTACATTATTTAAATATATCGTTATTTATAATTAATTAAATTAGTATACAAAAATTTTAATTTGCCTTTTTAACTTTATTAACTTAAAGTTTTGACCAAAAATTTGTATCTGAAAAGCAAAACTTATATTATAATAAACCTTACGTAATTTTTAATAAAATTAATTGTTTCATAAATAGTGCTGGTGCAAATGTTACTGTTATCGACAAGCCGTCACCACCTCGAGCTCCATTTGATGTTACCAATATCACAAAAGACAGCTGTCACCTCTCATGGCAACCGCCGCTCGATGCTGGTGGTACACCTATTTTACATTACATCGTTGAAAAAATGGATGTGTCCCGAGGAACTTGGACAGACGCTGGCATGAGTATGGTAACCTCACATGAAGTCGTGAGATTGGTTCATCGTAAAGAATATTACTTCCGCGTCAAAGCTGTTAACAGCGTTGGAGAATCAGAGCCACTTGAAACAGCTAAAAGCATTATTGCCAAGAATGAATTTGGTAAGAAATTTTTTATTGAACTTTTGCGTATTTTATGAAAATTATACTTAACACAGTAAATTAATTCATTTTATTATTTTAGATGAGCCCGAAGCTCCAGGTAAACCAAGAATTGTTGATTGGGATAAGGATCATGTAGATCTTGAATGGCCTGCTCCTGAAAGTGATGGTGGTTCGCCATTGACTGGATACATTATTCAAAAGAAAGAGAAAGGCAGTCCTTACTGGACTAATGCAGTTCACGTACCACCAAATCAAACCAATGCAACAGTACCTGATTTGACTGAAGGACAAGAATATGAATTCCGCGTTATTGCTCAAAATGCGGCTGGTCAATCCGAGCCTTCTGAGCCGAGTGATCTCGTAACTGCTAAACCTAGATACTGTAAGTTTTTAGAATAGTTTTTTTGATATTGAAATTAATTGAATTTATTTTAAATTAACAAAATCAACTTTAAATATAGTGGCACCTAAGATCAAGACACCACTGCAAGATATCAAAGTCAAGGCTGGTCAAATCTTCCATTTAGATGTGGACTTTGTTGGTGAACCACTCCCAGAAGTAATCTGGAGTATGAATAACAAAGATATTGACATTAATAAGAGAACGACAGTTACATCTATCGGCTACCACACTATTCTTCATATTGTCGATGCGAAGAGAACAGATTCAGGCAATTACCATCTCTTACTTAAGAATAGCAGCGGAAGCGACGAAGGTTCCTTCAAATTGACAGTTCTCGATAGACCTGGTCCACCCCAAGGTCCTCTTGAATACGAAGAAATTACTGGATCATCGGTTACTTTGTCATGGAAACCACCAAAGGATAACGGTGGAAGTGAACTTACGTAAGTTATTTTCTATTTAATATGCAGTACATAATTATCTATTATTTATTAAAAAATTAATCATCTTAATAATTAAATAAAATAATTATATTTTTATAGTGGATACGTTATTGAAAAACGCGATCTTACTCATGGTGGAGGTTGGGTACCTGCAGTATCTCACGTTAATCCTAAATTCAATCATGCAACTGTTCCCCGACTTGTGGAAGGTACTAGTTACGAATTCCGCGTCTCTGCTGAAAATCTTCAAGGACGATCTGAACCACTTAACACAGACAGATCTGTTGTTGCAAAGAATCAATTCGGTAAGTACTTGTTCAATTTGTTATACAAATGAATACGTCTCGATAGTAAAACTGCATATTTTTGTTATTTACAGTGGCTCCTGGTGCACCTGGTAGACCAGAATGCGTCGATGCCGACAAAGATCACATTAAAATCGAATGGACACCACCAATCAGTACTGGTGGATCACAAATTCTTGGTTACGATGTTGAGAGGCGAGACCGAGCTACCGGTCGCTGGATAAAGTTGAACAAAGAACCAGTCAAGCCTCTTGAATATTACGATGATCACGTTACCGAAGGGCACCAATATGAATATCGTGTTACTGCAATTAATGCAGCTGGTCCTGGTAAACCAAGTGATCCTTCACATTTAATTACCGCCAAACCAATGAAAGAAGCACCAAAACTGTATCTTGATGCTCTTATTGGAAGAAGAATCAAGGTCAGAGCAGGCGAACCAATTAATATTGTGATTCCCATTACTGGAGCACCAATACCTAAGATCGAATGGACCAAAAATCGCGTGCGAGTGGCAGAAACTCTGCGAATTACGGTAAAAATCAAATATAAATGGAGTGACTTATCAAATTTATTTAAAGCGCTGTTTATTCATTTTATTTTATACAACATGTTCTTGTGATTCTAGACTGAAACCAAAAGTGACCATACACAATTACTCATTGAAAAGTCTGTCAGAGAAGACGCTGGCAAATATACTATCACGGCTACCAATGATTACGGTCGCGATTCTGCGGACATTCAAGTAATTGTAGTAGACAGGCCAGGGCCACCAACTGGTCCTCTTCAATACACAGCTACCACTCAAGACAGCGTCTCACTTCAATGGAATCCTCCACAGGACGATGGAGGCTCCGATATTACCAATTACATTGTCGAAGTTGCTGATTTTGGATCCGAAAACTGGAGACAGGTAGATCAATATAAATCTTAAATACAAAAATATGTGAATAATTAATTCAATTTTTAATTTTAATTTTTTAAACTTTTAGTGTCCTGGTTATTGTCCAACCACGCACTTCATTGCTAAAGGTCTTTCCGAAGGCAAACGTTATGTCTTCCGCGTGCGTGCTGAGACGATTTATGGAGTTTCTGAACCTCTTGAAGGAAAGCCTGTTACTGCCAAATGTCCATTCGATCCTCCAGATGCACCCAGCCAACCAGAAATTCTGGGATACACACCCAACAGCTGTACCATTGCATGGACTCCACCAACTAACACCGGTGGAAAACCTATTACTGGTAGGTTAAAAGTTCTTCTAAATATATAAAAAATCGTTAATAATTTTAAATAATTTTTCGAAATCTTAAATTATAAACACTATAATTATTTTTAAGCTATATATAAACAAATATTTTTACAGGATATATTGTTGAAAAACGTGAGCGTGGAGGTGAATGGATTAAGGCTAACAATTATCCAACTCCGAATACAACGTTCACTGTGCAAGATCTGCACGAGGGTGGAAGATATGAGTTCCGTGTCATTGCTGTAAACGAAGCTGGACCTGGACGTCCTAGCAAACCAACTGAACCAATTACAGCGGGTCACCAAAGAAGTATGTTGAATTTTTCTTATTTAAATAAAATATTAAATTTTTACATTGAGCTAACAAAAACTGTTAATATTGCAGCTGCCCCAGACGCTCCAGAGCAACCGAAACCAGACCGCGTTACTAAGGATTCTGTCACCTTATCGTGGCGTCCTCCACGTAACGACGGTGGTGCTAAAATCCGTGGTTATATTATCCAACAAAAGAAGGCTCGCAGTGAAGACGACTGGGATGACGTTAATGGTGTTCCAGTACCATCAACATCGTTCACTGTACCACATCTTACACTCGGAGAAGAATACTTATTCCGTGTTATTGCCGTTAATGATGTTGGCAAGAGTCCGCCAAGCAGAGCAAGCAATCCAATTACAATCGAAGAACAACCGAACAAACCCATCATGGATCTCGGAGGCGTACGAGACATTACTGTACGTGCTGGAGAAGATTTTTGCATTCATGTACCTTACATTGGTTTCCCGAAACCAGTTGCTGCTTGGTATGTTAACGATGTTCCTATAGATGAAGAAAGCGACAGACGTGTGCACCTGCAGTTAGCCGATGATTATGCCAGGTAAATTTCATTCAAATCTTCTTAGAATAATAAAAACGCTCGTCAAAATAAATACGTAACGTCATTATTTTTACAGCCTTGTCATCAAGAATTCGAAACGTTCAGACGCTGGTCAATATCGACTTCAACTACGCAATTCATCAGGATTTGATACAGCTACCGTTAATGTACGTGTCTTGGACAGACCTTCACCACCTCAGAATCTGCGAGCTGACGAGTTTGCAGGTGATGCTCTTACGCTCTTCTGGAATCCACCTAAGGATAACGGAGGGGCTGAGGTTACCAATTATGTTATCGAAAAGAAAGAACCGAGATCATTCGAATGGGTGAAGGTAATAACCAAAAATTAATTTTTATTACGGTGATTATTGTTTAAATTTTTTTAATCTAACAAAAATGTAAAAATCTAGGTGAGTGCGTGCACAACATCTACTTTCGTCCGAGTTCGCAATCTTGCTGTGGGAAATACGTACGACTTCAGAGTAATGGCAGAAAATCAGTACGGAACCTCCGAACCTGCCACAACAACTGATCCAATTAAGGCTAGGTATCCATTCGATCCTCCGGGTGCTCCAGGTGCGCCTCGTGGTGTTGAAACAAGCGAAGACAGTATTACTATTACTTGGACCAAACCTCGCCACGATGGTGGTTCACCAATTACAGGCTATGTAATTGAGAAGCGATTGATCAGCGAAGAGAAATGGATTAAGGCAACGCAAGCTATTGTCACGGACACAACTTACAGGGTGGCCGGACTCATTGAAAATCATGATTATGAGTTCCGCGTAGCAGCTCTAAATGCTGCCGGTCAAGGACCTTGGAGTGCTGGTTCTGATACCATTCGAGCCAGTGCGCCATCTGTTGCTCCTAAGATTACAAGCGATCTTAGCATTCGCGATATCACCGTTATTGCCGGACAACCATTTACGATTACTGTACCGTTTATTGCTAGACCAAGACCAAGACCAAGTTGGTGCATAAATGGTGAAGATGTCGTGACTGATGATAGGATTAAGTTCGACACCAATGACATTGAAACTCAATTCATCAACAAGAAGGCTAAAAGATCTGATACTGGTAACTACACGATCTATTTGACAAATGAAGTTGGCACGGACTCTGCCAACTGCAAAGTTCTTGTAGTGGATAGACCATCGCCACCACTAGGACCTCTGGATGTAACTGATATCACGCCAGAAACTTGTACGATTTCGTGGAAACCTCCAAACGATGACGGTGGTTCTCCAGTTACAAATTACATCATCGAAAAATTGGAGCCTATTGGAATTTGGACCAAACTGAGCAGCTTTGCCCGTCGCACTTCCTACGATGTCTTTGGCCTTGAACCCAACAGGAAATATAACTTCCGTGTAAGAGCAGAGAATCAGTACGGTATCTCAGATGCATTGGTTGGAGACGAGCCCATTACAGCTAAATATCCATTCAACGTACCTGATCCACCTGGTAGACCACGCGTTACAGATTGGGATTCAACCAGCATTACAGTTGCGTGGGATAGACCTGTTTCAGATGGTGGAGCTCGCATTCAAGGATACAAGGTTCGTTTAAAAATTTTAATTTGGTTTTATAACTTAATGTAAATGGTTTATTTAAAAAAAAAAAAAAAAAAAAATTGTATTTTCGTATAGAAAAGCCAAATGATTTCAAATGGATTAGCATTTTCACGTGGAAAATTCAAGTAGATACCAGTGAAATTCTACTATAGGAATTTTATCTAAATTTTCCACATGAAAAATCGCAAATCTTTAATAGAAGAATATTTAATAAAAGGATTAATCTTCTTGATAAATAATACTGATGGAAAATATCTTTTTAGGTTGAATTTAGAGATCCTGCTGACGATACCACATGGCGCACAGCTAACGATTACTTGGTCAAGGACTTGAACTACATTTGTTATAATCTGCTCAGCGGACATGAATATGAATTCCGAATTCGCGCAAAGAACGCTGCAGGTTTAAGCAAACCAAGTCAGACATCGACACCGTTCAAACTTAAGAGCAAATGCATGGTACCTGATGCGCCACAGAATCCACAAGTCATCAAGGTTGGCAAGAACTATGTTGACCTGCGCTGGGAGGCTCCAGCTTCTGATGGAGGTAGCCGAATTACTGGCTACATTATCGAAAAACGTGAAATTGGCAGCGCTATGTGGATCAAGTGCAATGACTACAATATTACTGATCTTGAATACACAGTATTACATCTCATTGAAAAGGGTGACTACGAATTTAGAATCTTTGCCGTCAATGCAGCTGGTCGTTCAGACCCAAGCGTTTGCACCGCACCTGTTAAGATCTGCGAGGTCGAAGGAGGCGAGAAACCTGAAATCATCAGGTCCTTACCATACTCTCAAGGAGTTGCCCTTGGAAAGACGCACGTACTTGAATGCGAAGCTACCGGAAAACCGATGCCAACCGCCAGGTAATTTACTTTGATTAATCAAAATAAATACATTTAATACAATTTCAATAAAATAATTGTTTAATGTTCAAATAAATTGTACAAATTAAAATCACATTTTTAGAAAATATATATCGGATGAATTTACATTAAACAAATCTTTTTTAGGTGGCTGAAGAACGGACGAGAACTTACAATTGGTGGTCGCTTCAGAACGGAATCTTTCGATGGAGTGTTCCGACTAGTAATTGCCGAGGTTTATGAATCAGATGAAGGAGATTACTCTTGCCAAGCTACAAATGCTGTTGGCTATGCCAGTACAACTGGCAGATTGAAGATTGGTTCACCACCGCGCATTGACCGCATGCCAGAAGACTTGTTCTTACCCGCAGGCGAAAATACCAAGATCAAGATATATTACAGTGGAGACCAGCCAATTACTGTCACTCTTAAAAAGGATGGCAAGAAACTTCCTGAATCCTCAGATCACCTTAAATACACTGTATTTGACGATTACATTATCGTGTTTATCAAAGAAATTAACAAAGACACGGATGCTGGCGCTTATGAAGTCCATCTCGAGAATGAAAGCGGCAGCGTTACTGGAGTATTCAACGTTTACATTACTGGATTGCCAGGACCTCCACAAGGTCCATTGGATGTCTCGCACATCGACAAACACACATGCACATTGAACTGGCACCCACCGAAATTCGATGGCGGTCTCAAGATCACACATTACGTTATCGAGAGGCGCGATATTACTCATACTCAATGGATCACTATCTCTATGTTCGGTTGCAAGGATACGACTTACACTGTACAGGGCTTAACCGAAGGCCAGGAATACCTCTTTAGAGTAATGGCTGTCAACGATAACGGCATGGGACCGCCTCTTGAAGGTACGAACCCCATCAAAGCAAAGGCCCCATTCGATCCACCAGGTCCGCCGGGAACACCAAAGGTTACCCAAGTCGGCGGAGACTTTGTCAATCTGTCTTGGGAAAAACCAGAAACAGATGGTGGTGCGAGAATTCAAGGTTACTGGATCGACAAGCGCGAAATCAAGGTGCCAGAAAGCTGCTGGCAACGTGTTAATCCTTCGATTTGCCTGCCAACTCAGATCAACGTTAGTAATCTGATTGAAGGCCGTCGCTACGAATTCCGCGTCTTCGCACAGAACGAAGCTGGTCTTAGCAAGGAATCTACGGCCTCGACATCTGTCGAAATTCGTGATCCTCAGGCCGCTAAGGCTCCTGAAATCCTTAAACCTCTGCCAAAGACCCTCAACTGTGCCCAGAATCACAACGCCCAATTCAAGTGTATTATCACTGGCGTACCTGCTCCAAATATTTCTTGGTTCAAGGGAGCACGCGAAATTGTCAATGGCTCCCGCTACAATATCTACTCTGAAGGAGACTGCCATAATCTCATCGTGCACGATGTCTTTGGTGAAGACGCAGATGAATACGTTTGCCGAGCAGTTAACAAAGCAGGCGTCAAGTCCACCAAGGGTGAGTTGATGATCATGACACCGCCAAGACTGAATGTACCACCAAGGTTCCGTGACACGGCCTTCTTCGATAAGGGACTTAATGTAGTAATTAAGATTCCGTTCACTGGCTTCCCCAAACCGAAGTTGCAATGGGTTAGGGAAGGCGAGACCATTGAATCCGGTGAACATTACGATGTTCAAATTACCGACAGACACGCAACTCTTACCATCCGAGACGCTAGTAAACTTGATTCTGGTCCATACCGCCTGACTGCTGAGAACGATTTAGGTCAAGATTCAGCAATCATCAAGATCCAAATCAGCGATCGCCCAGATCCACCGCGCTTCCCTGTTATTGACAGTGTCGGCCACGACTCGCTCGCTCTAACTTGGAAACCACCAGTATGGGATGGTGGAAGCAACATCACGAATTACCTTGTTGAAAAACGCGAACATCCAATGGTAACTTGGATTAGAGTGGGCAGCACACGTGTCTGTTCAATGGCTATACACGGACTCAGTCCAGGACACCAGTATGACTTCAGAGTCTTTGCCGAAAACGTTTACGGACGTTCAAATCCAAGCGAAGTAACACCGTTAGTCATGACCAAGGGCGAAGCCAAGAAACGGCGCGAGGAGCCTAAATGGAAGTACGACGTCGATCCAGTCACTGGCAAAAAGATCCGAGGACGCAACGACGAAGACGTTTGGGACTACGACCAATTCGTTTCCGATATTTACGATAAATATGTTCCAAGGCAGCCTGTCGACATCAAGCGCAATGTTTCAGTATACGACCGCTATGACATCCTTGAAGAAATTGGTACCGGAGCCTTCGGCGTTGTCCATCGCTGCCGAGAAAGAGCTACCGGTAATATCTTCGCTGCCAAATTCATTCCTGCTCCTCATCCAATGGAGAAGGAACTCATTAGGCGAGAGATCGATATAATGAATCAGTTACATCATCCTAAACTTATTAACCTCCACGACGCCTTCGAAGACGATGAGGAAATGGTCCTTATTTTCGAATTGTAAGTTTTGATTTTTCATAAAAATTAAGTTTTCTTTGCATACATGCAATTTATTTTAAGAATTCACCGTTTAATTCGCCTTCTTTTACGCATTCTTTCAGCTTATCCGGTGGTGAACTATTTGAGCGTATTACAGCGGAAGGATACACAATGTCCGAAGCAGAAGTTATCAACTACATGAGACAGATTTGTGAAGCTATCAAGCACATGCACGAAAGAAACATCATTCACCTCGACATTAAACCCGAAAATATTATGTGCCAGACACGCCAGAGCACGAACGTAAAACTCATCGACTTTGGACTTGCCACTAAATTAGACCCCAACCAAGTAGTAAAGATCAGTACAGGAACAGCCGAATTCGCTGCGCCAGAGATTGTCGAAAGGGAACCCGTAGGCTTCTACACAGATATGTGGGCTTGCGGTGTCCTCGCTTACGTTTTACTAAGCGGTCTTTCGCCATTCGCTGGCGACAATGACATTGAAACTCTTAAGAATGTCAAAGCTTGCGACTGGGACTTTGACGAGGAAGCATTCCGGGACGTTTCCGAAGAGGCTAAAGACTTCATCAGAAGACTACTTGTTAAAAATAAAGAGTAAGCGGAATAAAAAAATTTATCAACATATTAATATAATTTTATTAAAGCATTTTATGAATAAATTCTAATTTAAACGTTTGATTTATACAATTTACAGGAAGAGAATGACTGCTCATGAATGCTTAATGCACGCCTGGTTAACGGGAGATTCTAGTCAGAAGACTAAGGAGATTAAGACCAGCAGGTACATTAACTTCAGAGATAAGATTAGAGCTAAGTATGATGACTGGAAGAAATACGTACTGCCGATTGGTCGGTTAGCCGAGTACTCGTCACTTAGGAAACTTTTGATAGAAAAATACCAGATTCAAGATACAACATTCGGTAAGAAAAGCTACCTTTGCCGATGGCGCTCAAAAACCATATATCTTTAACGGGCTATTAATTGTTCATTATTTTACTGCAGACCGCCGTCAAGCCGCTCCCAGATTCGTTATCAAACCACAAAGTGCCTTTGCCTACGAAGGACAAAGTGTCAAGTTCACGTGCCGTGTAATCGCGATAGCACCCGCAGTACTCACGTGGTACCGCAACAATCAGGAATTGAGGCAATCTGTCAAGTTCATGAAACGTTACATTGGAGACGACTACACCTTCGTTATCAACAGGGTGAAATTGGAAGACAGAGGAGAGTACATTATTAGAGCCGAAAATCACTACGGTTACCGCGAGGAAGTTGTATTCTTGAACGTCCAACGTAAGCGCAGCATATTTTTTCTACTAGAAATCTCCCAATTAAACCCTATTTTAACAATCATAACATTTACAGCTCTACCGAAAGATGTTGCACCATACAGACCGGAAGCCTACCAACCAGTCCGCAAACGCGAACCCTTACCTTATCACTTCTGGATGGAAACGAAAGAATCCGCGCCAGACTTCACCTTCCTCCTCCGTCCTCGTGTCATGCAAGCTCGAGACACTTGTAAACTGTTGTGCTGCTTGAGCGGCAAACCAACGCCTACAGTCAAGTGGTACAAGAACAACAAAGAGCTTTCTAAATTCGAATACACCATGACAAACTCGGACGGCGTCGTTACGATGGAAATTGTTGACTGCAAGCCCGAGGACAGTGGAAAATACAAATGCGTTGCCATTAACTGTCACGGTACTGATGAGACTAGCTGCGTAGTTATTGTCGAAGGTATGTTCGTTTGCATGAACCTTTCTGAACGATTATTTTAATATGTTTTATTCTATGCAATTTGTATTTTCAATTTTACTGTAGGTTCGGGAGAAACTGAGGAGCAAGAACAATTGGCCCATGATCTGTTACATTCCGGAGGTAAATATAATGCCTTCAAAGTTTGCATTATTGACGAATTTTATAGTAGTGTAAGGTGCAAAAAAAATCCAAATCTTTAGTCTTCGATTAAAATTATTTTCTAATGTAATTTTTTTTCGATGCAATTAATTGAATGTACTTTGCAAACATTTGTTAATAATCAAATTTTTTATTTAAAAAAGGCTCTAAAATATAAAAAATACTTGCAGAACGACGATTCATTGAGAAGCCATTGAAGCCTGCTCCTTACCAACCAATAACAACTACTCACATTAGATCAACACCTTATTCGCCATTCAAACCAGGCCATACCCCAGTAGCCCAAATACCAATTAGCGAACGTGAATTACACCGAGTCACATTACCAGAAACTCCAGCACCAGTAGAACCACCCAAGCCCAAGCCAGCACCAGAGCCAACGCCAGTCAAGAAGGAGCCTGTTGCAGAAGAGCCAGAAAAACCAAAGGAAAAGAAGGCCATTAAGAAATACGGAACCAAACTAGACGCGACCGGAAGTCCGTCTAGATCGAGAAGCACGACGAAAGAACTGATACGTAAGTTGATAATCTCAAACTACATTATAAACGGAAAAATTTTTTTATTTTATTCAACATTCTATTATTAAAATCATTTTTTCCGTGATTTTTTATTAAATATCTCTATTTATTTTAAACAATAATTTGACTTTCACAGCAACCCCCGACGATGCAACGATGGGACCGCCGAAGTTTACTCAGCAGCTCGAGAGCGCACTGACGATCAACGACGGTGCGAGACTCGAACTGACCGTAAACGTCGAGGGAGACCCGGAACCACAAGTCACTTGGTTGAAGAACGAACAAGTCGTTAGCTCGTCGGACGTCGTCGACTTGAGGTACAAGAATGGAGTAGCGTCGCTGACGATTGCCGAAGTCTTCCCAGAGGACGAAGGAGAGTACGTTTGCACGGCCACCAACAGTATTGGAACTGTTTCTACGACATGCAAATTAACTATTAATCGTGAGTGTCTTTAATATATTTAAAAAATCGAAGTCGCGTAAAACTGAAAGCTCGGCGGGAGAGTAAGTATCATGAATGAATCTCACCTAATGATGATAATATTCTCTTTCACTTTGAGATTTACTTGAAAATTAAGATATTTCCGATGTATCTTATCTGATTTTCGTGTAATTATCATGTGAACTTTTAGGAGATTTAATACAAGTGATGCAGACAAAATTCAGTCAGACTCCATACTCGCCGACTCTTTACTGACTTATAAATTTTAAATCTATTTACAGTCTCAATTGCAGTATCTTAAAAATGAAATTCAGTTTAGAGTAAATAAAAGCATTACAATAAAGATAAAATTGCAATTACAGCGGTGGAAAAGGCCCCAGCACCAGCAGCAGTAGAAGAAAAAGACCACGCCCCGCAAATAGTCGATCACGTAAAGAGTATGGTGGTCACGGATGGTGACGCGGTGACGTTGAGCTGTCGCATTATCGGAGCCAAGAAATTCGACGTCGTTTGGCTGCACAACAACAAAGAGATCAAACCGAGCAAAGACTTCCAGTATACCAGCGAAGCCAACATACACAAACTCATCATTGCCGAAATCTTCCCCGAGGATTGCGGCACCTATACATGTGAGGCGTTCAATGACGCGGGCGAAAGTTTCTCGTCTTGTACGCTCAACGTTCTCGGTAAGTGCAGTTTTATTTCTTCCCCGTCGATTCGCGTTCGAGGATTTTTCTCACTTTACGCTTTCTTCCAGTTCCAAACGAGGAACCCAAGAGCCCGGTGTTCAAGACATTCCCGCAGTCGGCGACAGTAACAGAAGGAGAAGCCGTCAATGCATCATGCCAGTTCGATGACGCACCCCTTAAAGGTAAAAATTTAGCCAACATTCCCTAAAACAGCATTCATTTTCTACATTCCAATTTCGATACTAATTTTGATCAGTTTAGTCGCAGCACGCATTTAGGCAGAGTGTAAGAGTTGAGAGTAAAATGAAATATTTTAATGAAATATTTTCCTTACTTTTTCAACAGTAACGTGGCTGAAGGACGGTAAACCGATAGACGAAAAGAGTAGCAGATACCGCTTCAGCAAGGACGGTGAGACTAGTTTCAGGTTTGGCATTAAGGCAACCGCCGCGGAGGATATCGGCCAATACACGGTTCAAGCGGTAGGAAAGAAAGGAGAGACGAATGCGGCATTTTCTATTAACGTTATCCCGCCGAGCGAAAGTGTCTGAAGAATTTAATTAATTAATTAACTGAATAAACAATGATCATTACTATGTACGCGTCGTGCGCACGTACTAGACATTACACTCAATGTATTGGAACGTTTTTTTATATTACACTTTGTTGTTGACATCATGCTCTAAATTGCGCACGTGTGATTCGACGGCGGCAACGATGAATTCAAGCTCGGTAAGAGCCTAGAATGATTATAAATTTGCGCGTTATCGATTTGTTTTAAATTTTGTCTAATTTTATTTAATGCGCGTTCTAATGTCAATGTTAGTTTTTTTTTTCACGACGTTGATCGCTTTGGGATATAGCTGCAAAATAATACTATATAATTATCCCCGTTGATCCGCCGTCAATCGAAAGAAACGAATGATGTGTTACATTATTATATAATAAAAATAAATTATGAAAAAATAATACTCTGCCTTTTGTGTTTCATCACCATGTTCTGCTTTATCAAGGTGTACATACTTATATAGTCACATAAGTTATCATAAACGTTATTTTTAACTATATATAATTCATGAATTTTGTTCATCTGTTATTAATTATAAAATTTCAAAATATGGAAATAAAAAATTATTGTACAAAAATAATTTTATGATGTAGCTTCTTACTTCACGTTATTTTTAAATAAAATATTTTAAACTCTTATCTTTAATAAAAGTTTAGTTAATTCTCTAAATTTAGAATTTAGTTTCTCTAATTTCATATGCTTAATCAATATTTTTATCTATATCAAAGGTGTAGAAAGAAAATGAATAAAAACGATAAAAAATAAGTTAAAATAATTAAATTTTAAGTAATTTTTTTAATTAAAACATTAAAAAAGTTACATATCTTTCTCACTTTCAAAAATAGTTTATATTTTGAATTATAGTTTGAAAGGAAACCATTTTTAATAAGGTATCCCCATAGGTAATTTGTATAAAAATGAAAAATATGTGAAAAGTGTAAAAATGTTCAAAAAATTTATTGTAATTTAAATACTTATATTTCTAGCCTTAAATATTTTTATATACATTTCATACAAATCTTTATAAAATCAATTGCATTTTATTCTGTGCATATCCATGAATGTTTTGAAGCCTGTTACAAAAATGAATTTTTTATTCGGTGTAGATGAAAAAATTCACTTTGCACACCATTTTTGAAGTTCAATACAAGATTCTCCAGTTCTCTTTTATGCATTCTTTAATATATACATGTGGAGGAGAATATCTTTCTATATATTTGTATTTTTTTCAGAATAAGATTTTACAAAAATTTATTTTTATTCCTATTTTCTTGAAAACCTTTCCAGCTCTATTTTATATATTCATATATTTTTCATTTCTCTGTAACAGTTTCAAGTTGTAAGGCAACTAAAAACTATTTAATAAAAAGACCTTCATTTATAGAAAAAAATTTATAAAATATTGTAAATGTTTCTTTGTTTAGCAATTACAGCTTACTATAATTAGATTTTTCTATTTTCAAAGTTTTTTAAGCAAATCTTTTGAATGCACTTATATATGTATATATATTTTCAGTTATATAAAACAAGATGGAAGATGAACATTTGTTGGAGTTTCACCCTAAGACTAGTTTCTATACAAAATGTCCTAGATAATTTATTATCTCTCAAACTTTCCTTAATAGTTTCGTTACTAATCAGTCTGCAATGGTATATTCCCTCTCATCCAAACGTGGTTTTGATTTTGGAGGATGTGTAATTTCCTCAACTTCTTCATTGTCTGAAGAACTAAGAGATCGTTTAGTTATTCTTTTCGATGTTGTAGTTTCTGTGGCTTCCTCTTCACTGTCTTCATCACTACTGGTTTCATCATCATTACCATTTTCATTGTCATTGTTTATATTATTGCGATTTATAAGAGCAGCATTTTCAGAATCTTTAAATTCAAGAGGTCCACTATTTACATAAAATCCACCGAGAACAGTTGTTACCTCTTCAGGTACAAGTTCATCGTAAGCATCTGTATTATCGATAAAAGAATCACTTTCATCATAACCAGCACCTAAGTCAACATAATCACTCTTTTTTCTATTTCCATATTTTGACTCATAATATCTTGCAACATCTAGAATTTTCTCATCATCAGCATCTTCATCAAATGGATTTACACCATTAGACACACTGTTTTCATCTTTCTTTTTATCTTTCCGCCTCTTCTTTTCAGAAGACTTCAGAAGGTTCGAATAATTGAATTCTGGAAATTTTTCTTCAGTTGATTCCGAAAGATTAAGCACAAATCTAAAAGAAGGTGCTATTTGTTTAGCAACTAATGCTTTATCTGATTTTTTTGCTGGTTGATTACCAACATCGGCACTTTGCAGTGGTACCCGTTTTATTTCTGCCATTTTCTTAATCAGTAATCATTAACAGCTTTCTAAGCTAAAACATACACACAAATTTTAATAAATAATTAGTAAAAACAATATGTTTACAATACCGTAAATGTAGATTAACCTTTCTTCACTACTTGTTTGCGTAAATTTTTCACAGAATTAAACATCACTTTCACCTTTTCCATAGATCCATAAAAAAGGCTTTTCTGTGGATCGTAGAAATAAAAAAAAAAGATTTTATTTACAAATTACACACAAAAAACAATAAAAGCTTGTCACGTGTAACAAAAACTTTAAACCTTGCTCTCTATAATAATAATAATAATGATAATCAGCTGTGTCGATAAACCAGAACACTTTATAACCATTTAATGATAAAAAGGCTCGTTCTTTTAATATTAATATATAATTTGGAATCCTATTACAACAACTGACGCCAACAAGTTATTATATACATTGGTGACCCATTTCAGTATAGTATTAGGCGAAATAGTTATTTTAACATAAAAGTGCAAAGACTAACTTAGCAATTATTTTGTATATTAAGATGATGTCACAACACTGTACCATCTTATAAAGATGTAAAAGTAGTTATAAAGGTCGCTTTTTACAATTGGTTATTTTCTACGATCATTTCTGCAAAACAATAATATCAAGATTATTTTATGATTTACTGAATAATATTCTTATTTCTTAATTAAAAAAAGGTATTATCTACAAATATCTACAAATCAGCAAGTGGAATGCTACCGCAAGTTTCCGTTTTGTTCCGCGCGTCTATCGGGTCAACTTGGCGCCAAATTCGCTCGATCGATTCTAAATTTTTTTGAAACTCTAATTCAAATTTATTTTAGCTAAATAAAAAGTAAACGCTTAGCTCAAGGAAAAGTAAACGAGATGATATTCTTTACTAGATTTTAATGAACTTCTAATTTTTAATACCATGATTTATAAATTTTTAACTGAAATAGACAATATTTTTATGAAAAAAAGCAATAATCTATATATAATATCATCTCATTTTTGTTTATTTGAATACGAACGTAATTCTTGTAGACATGAATGACGTAAACAATTAGCATGAAAAAGAAAATTTAATAAATACATATAACTTTGTACCAGACCTATGTACAGGTGAATATATTTTTTACCTCTATAGGATTTTTACACTGTAACCTATTTTTAATAATAGGATTTAATACTGATGTAAACTGGTTTTCAATAAATAAAATAAAATAAACTTTTAGAAATTTAGCAATCAAGAAAAAAATAATACTATAATTCTTCGCTTAGATATCTATTTAAATACTGTAAATAAAAACTAGTATTTCCATTTTAACTAAATTATTAACTCAGATCAACGTAATAATTATTTTTTAAATAAACTACTTTTAAAATTTAAAAGAGATATGCATCTATTACAAATGAAACTTTTTTTTCAAATACTTTTTAAAATGCTAAAAAATCTATTATTTTACGAAATTACATCCTTAAGTACTGAAATTTGTGTATTAAAGTAGTAGCAGCCAGTTAAAAAAATATGTATAAATGCACGCGCAGGAACTTGTTTCAATCATTTCATTTCGCGACGCATATGCCTCATCTCGATCAGCTTAGTGTTGAGCGGGCTTTGAACTGTGTAGTCACGCAATCTGTGCCCCACTCCGTATAGTTACTTTTTCCACACTGCGAAAACGCCTGGGCCTATTCAATACTACTAGCCATATACTAGCAGTAAGTTTTTTCTGCTTTTTCTGTTTATTTTCGTTGTCAATTAATATTATTTTCGGATTCGCGAAATCTTTCATTTTCCTTCTCCATTTCAAGGCTGTTAAGGTAGTTGCCTGCATTCATTTATAAATCTTGGACTTTAAAAATTAGCTCTATTGTTGACCGGTTGTCCTTTGGAACCACACTGACAACAAGTTGTTATGTATACCGGTGATCCATTTCAGTAGTATGCCGAAATAATTTTTTTAACATAAAACTGCAGACAAAGACTGACTCAGCAACTATTTTGTATATTAAGATGATGTCACTGTACTATCTTATATAAAGATGTATGTTGTTAATGAGCGCTTTTATACTTGGTTATTTTCCACCAATCATTCTGACAAAACAATACTAAGATTATTTTATTAAGTGATTTGCGTAATTTTATCTAACTAAAATACTTTGTACCTTTAAATTAATTTATTTCCGTAATTTGTTGGCAAGAATTAAAACGCCCTTTTAAATATTCATATGATTTACTGAATAATATTCTTATTTACCAATTAAAAAAAAAGAGAATACCTTCGGTGAGTACGTAAAAATATTTAAAATTTTATGAAAATATAATTATTCTAATGAGAATAAAATCGCAGAATCTGAACTTTTATCTGCATTTTCATTAATAGAAAAATGTTCATAAAATTTGCATAGTCGTTTATAGAAGCAAAAAAATTTGTAAAAATAACTTTTCTGCACGTACATTGATATAATATTTCCATGTACGAGTTAATATGAAAAGTGTAACTCAGACAAATACGAATGTTATATTGCCAGCGGAGTAATAATTAGAGCGCGAAATTCAAAATAATTTTAGCAAATGCTAAATAAAAGTAGCTTTAATTAATTGAATCTTAGCTATTCTGTTATTTAATTTAATAAATTAAAATAAGCACCAATTGAATATAATTTTTTCTCTTTAAGTAAAAATTATAATATTCCGCGAAGTTGAAGCCCTTTCCATACGGCAAAACTATTCCAAATGAATTTGTTTTAAACAGAGTTGACTTAAAAAGAATTCATTTGAAATAGTTTTACCGTCTGGTCTTTTCAATTAAATTTCTCCTTTGCCCAAAAATCGTTACGATAAAAAAAAAGGATTAATGATATAAATGTACAGGAGAAATGGAAGATAAAATTATTTTTTGCAATATTTAGTTCACTTATCACAGCAACTGCTTTTTTAATAAGTAAACTTTAAAACCAGACTTAAGATATAAATAAATCAGTGTGTGTATGTTATGTCAATTATGTAACTCTGGATTAATAAATTAATAACATCAATTATTTACTAATAAATCAATTTTTGGACGATATTTTACTTTTTTTATCTTAAACCAATATTTAAATTTACTGATGATTACGGAATTTTTTGATTTTCCTTTCCGTTGCGAAAGCTTGACCGTGTTGCGTTTCTTTTTAGGAAACGAAAATCAGTGCAAGATGACTTTAAAACTTTATTACGATCTGTTTTCCCAACCGTCGAGGGCGCTCTATATCTTTTTGAAAAAGAACAACATACCATTCGAAAATAAAGTCGTCAATCTGGGAAAAGGCGAACAGTTCCAGCCAGGATATGATAAAATCAGTCGTTTTAACAAAGTACCTGTTATTGAACATAATGGATTCAATTTAACAGAAAGGTAAGTGCATAAATTTTATAATAAAAATTATTGTTCTAGTTAATTCATGCAATTTAAGAATATCAAATAATTATTTTGGATTTATTTCATTGAACATTTTTTTTAAATGATATATTATTCATTTAAAAAATGGTATTATTTCTTTCAGCGTGGCAATTTTACGATATCTGTGCCGCGAGTTCGAAGTTGAAGATCACTGGTATCCAAAGGATTCTAAAGCTCAAGCTAAAGTTGACGAATATCTTGAATGGCAACATTTAAATACAAGACTGCATTGCGCTTCTTACTTTCGAATTAACGTAAAATTTTTCCTTTAAGTAATACTATTTTAACTTTCTTCATGTATTGATAGTAATTTATGATTGTAATAATCAATTGCAGTACTTGATTCCTTTACTGAAGGGGAAACCACCAAAACCAGAAAAAGTTTCAGAATATGAAGCTCGAATGGTGGACTGTTTGGAACAAATTGAAAATATTTGGTTGAAAGAAAAGCCGTTTTTGACTGGAAACCAAATTAGTATTGCTGATATTTTGGGAGCATGTGAAATCGAACAACCGAGTAAGTATATTTAAGATTTTAATTTATCTTTTTACCAAGAAATATAATTTCTTATTAAGGAAATTTTCAAATTTATAACACTCGAGTTTATAAATAAATTGCATAATCGATTGAAGCGCTAAAATAACGGGTTGAATTATTAAATCAATAGAATTTTTTTTCTTTGAGATTGAATATTCAAATGCGATGTATTAGATTAAAAAATGTTTAAAGTTCAAAATATCTTAAAATAATGACTTAATGGCGTAGTTCGGATTCAGTGGCTCAAATTACATTCCAATATTATGTTTTGATCTCGAATTCACACCATTTTTTTGTGGACCCGTTCTAAACTTAGTTTACATTAATTTGACACTGTGTTGTAGGAATGTGTGGCTTCGATCCTCGCGAAGGTAGGCCGAAGTTAAGCGCTTGGCTAGATCGCATCAAAAAGGAAACAGGACCTTTTTACGAAGAAGCGCATTTGTTTTTAAACCGATTTGCCAGCAAATATGAGCAGCAGTACAGCAAACTTTGAAAGGCCATTACCTCAAAGGCACTCTATTGTTGTGCGCACACCGTTACTCTATTCCACAAAACAAACTATTTATGCTAAGCAAAATAACCTTTGTATTTTTGAAATACATATGTATTTTAATAAAAAGTTTTGTACTCTAAATTATTAAACTCATTTTTTTATAACGCTTCTTTTATAGCTTCGAAGTAAGGAACCTTTTGAAAATTTTTTATTTTATTTTATATCATTCTAGGGAAGAATGGTTTTGAAATTGTACATTGATTTCCTATCGCAGCCTTCTAGAGTGCTCTACATCTTTCTGAAAAGCTGCAATATACCGTTTGATACTCACATTGTGCAAATCTCCAAAGGGGATCATCGAACGGAAGAATATGAGGAAATCAATCCCTTCTGCAGGGTGCCAGCTATCGAGCACAATGGATTCCAGCTTATTGAAAGGTACTGGATACGTACTGAGTCTATAGTTCTGCGCTAATAAATACCTGTTTTCTTGGAAAAATATTTACATCATACTGATATTTGATCCATAAAGTTTTATTGTTCAGTTTCAATTTGAGAGTTGTTTTTATTAAAGAGAATCAAGTTTTTCATTGTTCGCTTCCTACAATCAATTAAATTACGACCTATTTTGATTTTCTGGATAAACTTGAGAGTTGCTTTTATTAAAAAGAATGAAGTTTTTCATTGTTCGCTTCCTACAATCAATTAAATTGCGACCTACTTTGATGTTTTGGATAAAGGCAATTATATTCAGAGAGAAGCTCTCCATACTATAAAAGCTCTTTGCGCGTAATACGAAAGCTTTTTATACTGTCGCTAAATTTTCATTACTTGTTGCCAAGAACTTAATTTCGTTGCAGCATCGCGATTGCTCGTTACATTTGCCGAGAATTCAAGGTAGCCGAACACTGGTATCCGAGCGCATCACAAAATCAAGCTAGACTTGATGAATATCTGGAATGGCAGCATCTAAATATTCGCATGCATTGTTCCAGATACTTTTTAGCCCTGGTATTTATCTGTTTTTATTTTACTTACCTTAAGAACAAATTTTAATACCGTAATTGTTTTGTACTTACCTTAAAAGTATCAATGATTTCGGTGATAAGAGTATAATATTAGTCACATTTTTATAACGAGTTTCGTAGTTTTTTCTAGAAAATAATTACTCTACCTTGTATAATTTTTCATTTAATTATACTTAATTAATTGCTATAAAAAATTAATATTTGTATTTTCTAATTCTAGTTCACCTTTCCATTACTAAAACAGAAGTCTCCTCACCCCGAAAGAGTAAAGGAATGCACGACTAATTTAGTCGACGTTTTAGATAAACTTGAGAATAAATGGCTAAAGAGCAAACCTTTTCTACTAGGTGATGAAGTGAGCCTGGCTGACCTTTTCGCTGCTTGCGAACTCGAACAATCGAGTGAGTTTTAAATAATTGTTTTCATTGCAAAAGATTAATTTAATTTAATAAGGGTATCTTAAAAAAAGGCTTTAACTTCTAGTATTTCGTTTTCTGATTTCAAAGTAGATCACCTCGAATCGAAACGCTGACATGCTTACTTTTATCGAGGCAAGAATTAAGCTTTCAATTAAAATTTATTTGCAATAAGAGCTTTTTTCGGTTTAATTAACGTTTTTAAAAATACTAAAATACATATATGAAGTTTCACAAAACAGTTGAAATCTCCCTCTCTCTCGTCAGTAAAGTGATCCCTTTCATAAAATAAGCAAAGTTAATCAAGTATCAATTAAAATAAATTTTATAATAAAAAATCAATATGATGCTCAATAAATTTGTAGAAAAAAATGTAGTTTGTAGTAAACGCGCTAAGATTTATGGAAAAATACGATATTTTATTAATTTGAAGGAATGGCTGGTTACGATCCGAGACAAGGAAGACCTAAACTGGCGCAGTGGATGCAGAGAATAGTTGATGCTACTGCTCCGCATTATGTAGAAGCTCATCATCAACTCGAAGAAGTGATTAAAAGAATAGGCGGAAGGTCGCCGGAAGAATGCACTTTTGATGAAGTTTTTCCCTAATGTATATTTGAAGATAAAGCAGTTTTCTAACTGTTGGTATCATTTAAAATATATTTTTATATTTTTTACTTTTTTATAGACCTCTTAATAGTCCATGTATTTTTTTACACTTCGTACATTGCTATACGGTATTTGTACCTGTATGTAGAGGGTTAATGAAATTAAGTGCAATAAATCTTACTGTGTTTGATCATTTTAATCATAGCCTTTTCAATTTGTCATGATATTTATCATTTATATGTAAAAGTATAAAAGTGCTTCATTGATCAGTCACTGGACGTTTTTCCACCCATGCTTTAATTCGAGGCAGCGCCAATACTTTTTCCCTAAGTGCTTTTAAATTCTCGGCTTTCTCAATTATATCCTGCTTGGCGTGGAAATTCATGTTGTCAATGAAGGCAACGAATACGAGATCTGCCCAAGTAAGCTTACCACCCACAAAATATCCTCCGTTCCTTCCTACCTGCGCGTCCAGGCGCTCGATGAAGAACGGTATGGCTTCTTTGGCCGCAGCAAACTTTTGCTCTTTTATTTCTGGATTAGTTTCATGGATGGGAGCAATTATTTCTGTGGAATTATTTATTTTAAAATATGTTTCACTCATTTAAAAATATTTCATTCTAACGTATAATTAAATTTTAAAAAATGTATAATTGTTTACTTGTTCGGATATCGTGAATATTGTACACTGTAGCATCAATTTCGTAATCTTCCCACTCATCTTTTCCCGCGAGTCCACATTTTTTAGCGAAGTAACGGCAGAGAGCGATCGATTGATTGTACTGATTGCCATCAATTTGTAAAACGGGGACTTGTCCATAAGGCATAGCTAATAAAAAATATAGTTTAATAAGCTATTTTTACCTAACAAATAACGTTAATTAAATAACATACAGGGTTTGATAGTTGGCCAGTCACTTTTATCGAAACGTTCATCGGTAAAGTCAATACCAGCATAATTAAGAATAAATCTAAGAGGCTCAGTTCTGCCTTGAGCGTTGAAGTACTTTAGTGTATACGATGGCATTCTGAAATAAAAAAAAAGTGTCAGAATATTTTTATTGTTTTTAAAATTTTTGTTAAAAGTATTCATGAGCTACATTAAGTACGATTTTAAGCATTTTAAATTTTTGCGAAGATCGATTTGTAACTTTCGATCTCTCGATAAGTTACTGACACCATGTTTCTACCTGCCGTAAGCCGTGAATCGGTGAATGAGATAAGTACCCCGTGAGAGGTTAGAAACATAAGTTGCTGATAATATTGCGTGGAATTTTTATACAAGAGATAATGGAATTTTTATATAAGAGATAAATATCAGTTTTTTCTGTAATAAAAGATGGTCCGCTATTATTAATTAAATACATAAACTTTTGTAAAAATTTTCAATTGCGTAAATTAAATTGTCGATGAACAGCTCCTTTATTTACGATATAATACTTTTTTGATTTTTAAAACATAGAGTTCAAACAAAAAAGAATGTACAAACATACATACTAAACATAAAACACAAAATAAAATATACTCAACCTGTCGTTTTTCTAATTCAATTATCTGCCTCCGTTCTAATAATCTTTAGAGTACTCTTTTTAATTTTATTTTCTTATATTTTTCGCTCTATTTTTTAAATAAAGTAATGCAGAAAATAATTAAATGACCTTTATTAATGTACAAACAATATAACACAGCGTATATCCACAGTAAAAATTGCAACATACACTGTATAACTCCAGCACTTTCTCCGTCACGGACTCGTTTGGCTCTCCACAAAATGGAATGATAGATAATGATAATGATACCATTACCGCGTTCTGTTTACACAGCGACTCTCGGTTCAAAGCACTTGCATGTAAATATATAGGATTTACAATATTGATAAAGAAAATAAATTATTATTTTATTTTTATAATGAATGTATTGTAAAAAGTTTTTCATTATTGTTCTAACTTTTTAGTCACTGAAAATAATTAAGAAATTCTATTTTACTCTTTTTTAATTATTTATTGTATTTGAATTAATCTCTTTTTTAATTATTACGTAACTCTAAAATAAAATAAATATTACAAAATACATTACAATTATACATAGTTATAATTGAAAATGTTTTTCGAATTATTTTAACAAATCTTTAGTTATATTTTCATGGAAAAAGGCGAAGTTTTTTTAAATATTTGATTTTATTGGGTTATTGATTTATGAAGCTTTATAATTTTAGAATATAATGAAGGTTTTCCATTTTTTTATTAAAATTTGTTTTTAAAATAAGACAAAATATTTTTGATGCATGCCATATTCAATGCGTCAATTTTTTTTAAATATTGAAAATAAATGGAATTTAGAAAAAAAAGTAAAAATTTCACAGCATTATATATATGCCCACTCAAAAAGTAACGAATTTGAATAACAATGTAAATATATACAGCCCCATATAATGCGCGAATTATAAAATATGTTTGCTTAAAACTCAACCTGCAAAATACAATTGTTATTTATGTAGCTGAAATGACAAAGGGCAAATAAATAAAGTGTACATTTAAAACATTTTATTTCAGATTCTTAAATAAATTTTCAATAATACAAAAATATCAACTGAATAGAACAGTCATACATCATATAATCATAAATAATTAACAAAATGAAATGCACAAAACAATATATTTAAGTACGAAAAGTTTTATAAATTGTACGGTACAAAAAATGAGGAGAGCGCCCTGTAAACGAAACAGTACACACGCTGTAGGAAATTTATAATATAACGCCGCGATATAAAAGAACACGTATATATAAAAAAGGTAAAGCGAAGTAACGCAGGCGACAAAGTATCCTAACGTAAACGCATTCTGATCAAAGAAATATGGACCATAGGAATGACAGGCATTTCACATATTAACGAATATTAACGGAAAATTTTATTCTAATACGAAATTAATTAATTTTTTCGGCTAAAAAGAGCTATTCTCAGAAAGTTTTAAATCACCGGGAGTTACATACATTTACAGTAAATGTATAGTCTCACGAGGTTGGAAGCGGAAACATACATTTACAATATTTTATCACAATATTCATTTTGTCTTACATTTATTAACGTACAGTGAAAGTCAGTCTACCTCATTCTTATTTTCTGCATTCCTATTTGAATCAATTCGTTTTGCCTCTTTCCTGGTAGATTTGGTTTACTCACATAAAAGGTTAAGGTATGTTATAGCTTAACTTTATTAACCACTGTTTATAATATATCTTCCAATTTTATATATGTAGTTATTCAATATATCCATTTATGTAACATCACAACATATAGATTTATTGACTTTTATCCTTACGAGGGATATAGGAATATTTTCACGTCACTAATTCTGTGCATACAAAGCACCCCATGCGGTTTGTATAGTTAAAATATCATATCGAATCGACTTTAACTCTACGAAAACAAGTTATAAACTACAATTTACATCGATAATAAAAATAACTATACAGCACGTACATTAATTGAGCGAACCTGCGATGACATTCTCTTGAAGCGATACGATTTAAGTATAAAAAAATAAAACTACTTTCTTATTTACAGTCAGTTTCTAAACGTCAGTTAATTGGCAAAAATAGACAACCAATGACTTTTAATTTCGAACAGCCATTGGTTTTACGGTAGATTTGGACAGATTTCAATCGTTCTTAAGTTGATATACTTTCAGGAAAATACGTCTTCTGAGCTTTGTGTATTTACATAACTAATTTTGATTCATAATTGAAAATATTCACAAAATATATATTCTAAGATTGCATCTAAATTCTAACGAGTTAAAGCTTTCATTTAAAACGATAAATTAATATTACTAAAAATTAATTTTAGTCTTAGCTTCAGTATGTATGTGAATTTCACTTGGCAAATTATATATATATATATAATTTTTCAAATGAATAATATACAATCAATAAGTAATCTTAATACATAAATTATTTATATAATATACAAATTAGGAATTAAATTAATTTATTATATATACACGTAAAATCTGAGTTAGGTTTTAAATTTGAAAAAAAATTATGACACAACTTATTTAATAATCGTTTTTGACTCTTAAATTAATAAACCTTTTATTAGTATATAATACAATTGCACGTAAGGTTTCAGACGTGAAAATAAATAAACATTTACAAGACTTATTATTTAAATTATTTTTAAAAAAGTAAGAATAAGAATCACAGCTGTCTACTTAAATTTAATAAATTCGTTCTGATAGAATTCTGGGCATTTTAATCTTATGTGAGTTCCTTCCCTAAAATTTAGACATTAAAACTTTTCGGCTGTCAATTAAACATTTCACACCTATTAAAAACAATTATTTGTTAAATTTTCTTGCCAAGTTTTGTTCATTAAACGTGTTAAATATACACTTAAAAGAATAAATTTAAACCATAAATTCAATAAACACGCAAATTTCGTAATAGTAGGGAGCCTGTTTTAACAGTCAATAGTCTGTTGTAGTCGTATTATGTTTTTATACAAGCAATATTAAACAATAATAATTAGAAGGAACTTTCTTAAGATGCTAAAATAGTAGTTCAATTATCAGATGTAGAGTAAATATGTTTTAATTCGAATAATAATTGAACACGTTCGTATCATAAGCAATGTCACGCGCTCGTTCATAAAATGTATACCCGTAATGAAAAGAATTATTAACAAACGCATTTTTTAAACCAAAATTAATTAAACAAAAGAAAAACTTTTTTAGTTTAAAAAAGAATCGTTGGAAAAAATTGTGCACTGAACAATAAAAATCCTTATAAATTTTTATGTTAAACTTTAATCTGCAAATACTCGTAACATGAAATTAATAGAATAGACTTTCATCTTAATACTTGAAAATAGGTGGCTGTCCCATTTCAAGTTTGATTATTTATATGTTCATTATATATATATTTATTCATATATATATATTATATATTTGTTATGACAATTATGTATAATTACATAATTGTTTTACGAGAACTACTAATTTTATTATGTTTCTCTTTTCTATTTTTCTACTTTCTTTTAGACATATATAGGTATACGTTTTACATTTACATACCAATATGACAGAATTACGTATTCAATACTAGGACTGTTTTAATTAAATATAACCCATTCATAAATAAATGATTAAAAATTTCACGATCTTTACATTTAAAGTCATGAAATTTTATTCATAATATGTTTATGTAATTACATTCACTACTCATTATCACAAAAAAGCTTTGAAAATCTCATCCAAATTGATATTCAATGGCGGATTTTAAATTATTAACAATGTAATCTTCTAATCATAGGAAATTTTTATTTTTAGGACCCTAAATCTTCTTTAAAAAATGCTTGCAATAATTTATTGTTCCTCATTTCGATGATCTTTTAGAGTCAATTATTATAAAAAAATCCATAATTCATCAATTTATATAATTTTTAATAATTGTAAGACGCAAAATTACGCGACAAAAAGAAAATAATTTTGATAAGATCTTATTTTTCCTTCAAAATCAAGTCTATTCTTCAGTGCACAAATAGTTGCATCTTGTTAAACGATTCTCTGACAAATTATACCCTGGTGGAACCTTCCTTAAACATCTAGCATCGATTTCATTACGGAGAGAACCTACCTTACTTCCTCTATCTACCCAACTCTTTGAATCTTCCTTAAGCGACTTTTTTGAGCTGCGGCATCATCTTGGGGCATTGCCTGACGTGGACGCTCCAGTGCTGGGCCTGGCAACTCTCGTTGCAGTAGTAGGCCGAGCCGCAGCCGAGACACTCGAAACGCGAACCGGGAACACCGCAGTTGGAGCAGCGTTGCGGCGCATGGCTGCGACTCACTTCGCCCAGATTTGGAGTCTGACAATCGCGACGGGATGGTGGTAGCTGATGATTCAAAAGTCCGGACTGAGTAACTGAAGGAGTTGGTGGTGGTGGCGGTGGTGGTAGGATGGTGTTGTTATTCGGTGGAGGATAAAGTGACCCTGTAGTTGTTGAGTCGGGACCTGAGGATAACACAAGAAATTTTTTTTTTTTTCATTTTACTTTTGTAAGTATAACATTTTTTTACTAAATTTAAACACACCAAAGACATTACAGAAAACACAAGGTCGGATTGCAAGTTCGATATCTTCACACCGAAATATCTGAAAAAATATTTTCTTGCAATAATATCTTCGAAAAATTCGTATTGACGGGCTTTTGAACTCGCGCCCTCGAGCAGCTTTGTCTTGGAAGGTATACATCGGTGTAAGGTCTTTACCGCCTGAACCAAGTACTGATCTAAATTTTAATTGAATGATGCAAAAGTCTTCGTTTAAAAACATTGTTTACTAAATTTAGAGTGATTACGATTTACTTATAAAAAGGAATTTGAATTCGTTTGCGAAAGATAAAAAAAGCTATATCTATATAATTGAGGACAAAGTACAACTATGAAGCTCGTAATTAAAAAGATATTTACATTTTTGTTTTTGTACTTTTCCCTAATTACTTGAAATTTCTTATCAACACAGATCGTTTGAATAACCAGTAGTAATTGTTGATAATGCAAGTTTAAATATAACGTGTTTCTTAGCTTGCAATAATTCTTTCTTGTGCTTGACACTTTTTTCTATTTTTCAAAACTTGAAAAACGTTAAAACTGTTTACACTTAGTTTGAAAAAATAAATCTATTTTCTTTTAGGCTGCAATAACTTGAGTAAATTTGAATTTAAATAAGTTTTGATATCTTTTTTCTTAAGATTTAAATTTATTCATCTCGATCCAATTTTTATTGGATCCTGCGATATAGATTCGACGATAAAATGGCATCTTCACCTAAATTTATCCGCGTATAAATAATAATAATTTCGTTAATTCAAATAGAAGTTTTTTTTATACAACATTATTACAATAAACATGCAAGTACATTTATTTTTATGAATATCATAACAATTAGTTTATATCCTGAAATGTTACTCACCCATCATAGGCCCGTTTCTCGTGCTGGTAGCTACAGCACTCTGCATCGAATAAATTCCATTATTTTTATACGCCGATCTTCCCCTTTCCGGCGTCTTAGTCTGTTGCTTCTGTTCCTCTCTGCTCGACTCTCTAGCCATGGCTGCCTGAGCAGCAAGCAGCTTGGTATAGTGCAAATGATCAGTTCCATACTGTTCCATTCCAGAGTAACCGGACTGCCGACGCTGATACATGTTAGTGTAGGCCTGCATTCGGGGATCCGGGGGGTTCGAGTAGTAGCGTTGATTATGGTTGGACGATGGGTACTGCATCTGGGCCATTAGGTGCTTTTCTGACATGGACATGCTTGCGACGTTCTGTTGTACGGAGACTGCAGCTCCGTTCTGCATAGACATGAGGTTCGGCATTCGGGCTTGGGACGGCTGCATTACTTCACCCGGATACATCATTGAGTTGTAGCTGTAGGGGTTGTTGTAGCCCAACATCTGAGGACGCTGCAGCATCTCCATTTGCTGAGCAATTGCTGCAGCAGCTGATCGCTGTTTGGAAAATTGGGAAGAGGCTCTTTGATGAAAAGAAATTTTCTTTTGAATAATTGAAAAATGTAGTTTGCGAGAAATGTAAAAAGTTTGTAAAATAATAAAAGTTTAAGCGAATTGTACTCAAAAATGGATATAGAACATAATAAAATAATAAATCCACGCTAAAATTCGAATCTTAATTACATTAATAAATAAAAATTTTTACTTTCGATTCATTATATTGAATTGTAAAATAGGATCAAAATTAAAATAATTAAAATGAAATCAAGACGCCATTCCGTATTAAGATGCGTATAACGCACTGTTTGAGCAGAATAAACTTCAATTCTAATAAACAAAGGTAATTCTAATAGAAATAAAGTTTATTACTAGAAATAAAGTTAATTGCACATCGATTCTCAGAACAAAAGCATTCTATTTTAAATCGCACAACTCGACGGAACAATGAAACGCTCGCTTCCGAAGCAATTTATCTGTTTACAAATTCCGTCCGCCCAGGCAACGAATTCAAAGTGAAAAGGAATCACTCACCGGATACTTGGAATAAGAGAGAGCAGAGATATTGGCGGCGGGCGAAGTCGACTGATAGTAGTTCAGGCCCTGAGAATGTCGAGGTAAAGTGGGAGGAGCACCCGCCGGAAGCTGCCCTTGTTGAAACGGACGCGTTGGTTGCTGCTGTTGTTCCGCCACCGGCGAAGCCGAAGGCCATCTGCCGGGCATCGGCATGTTGCTTATGTTGCTGCTGCTGTTGCTGCTCCCTGCGTAATTGTTAGTCGCCACCGCCGACGGAATTGCGTCGCTCGGCTTGAACATGGTGGGGTCGCGCGGCTGGAAGGAAGGAGATGAGTGGCTATTCACGACTGGCTTTGCGTTTTATCATTTGAGGAGGTGCGATTTGCTTTTAAAACTTAATAAAAGTAATGCTTTTTTATGCAGTTACAGCTTAAGGTTTGTTTTCTCAAAAAAAAAAATATAAAAGTTCTATATTACAGTTTCTTTTAGAGCTCGAATGAAAGTATTTTTACAGTTTGTGAAAATGTATAAATTACTATTATTTAAGATGTGAAATAATTGTATCATTTATAATTTTAATGAATTCTACTAGTAGCTGACCTTTGATTATGATTAA
This sequence comes from Ormyrus pomaceus, assembly GCA_900474385.1. NCBI lineage: Eukaryota > Metazoa > Arthropoda > Insecta > Hymenoptera > Ormyridae > Ormyrus > Ormyrus pomaceus. Next base: position 150,435 of record UCOM01000057.1, read on the forward strand.
CGGTTTCATATGTTCGGAGTGTATAATAAGTAAAAGCAAAACTTTGTGCTGTGAAAGCAGAAGGCACAAAAAATAGGCATTTCATTTTATAAACGTGTATTATAGTATCCCTTTCTCAATAAAATGTTATAAAAGAGCTTATTTAAGTTCTTATTAAAATTTAAATTAAAATAAGTTAAGAATTAAGAAAATACATATGTAAAAACTTATAGAAGAGTTTACAATCTTTAACAAATTATTTGAATTATTAACTTTTACGAATTTGTATGGGAAAAAACTGGTACTTGTTTTTGAAAATTGCAAATTCTTATACCAGAACACGCATAAGAACTTACCGAAGAATTATATTACGCAAGATCTTTTATAGTATTTTAACATGCTTAATTTTAATATGCTTAATTTATAGTATTTTAACTTAATTTTAGCATGCATATTCACAATAAAACAACTTACATATAAATACATTACCTTTCAAAATGCTACGAATTTAAAACTATGGGTTAAAAATAATAGAATAGTATTTTATTGGTATATAAACTGCTATTTAAATTCTTTGAACCCCACATATTTCGTATACACAGTGCTACATATTGCATAAAGATAGTGTGTATTAAGTTGGTTTAGAAGCTGAGCACACTTGTGAAAGCTTTTAAGGTTTTTAAAAAATAATAGACATTTTAAAATTTTACCACTCGTGAATCATTGACCAAACAAAGCTCTTCGGATGACGGCGTGGTACGACTTTCCGAACGCTTCTCCTCCGCAGGCGAATCATCCACAGGTGGCTTCTTTATTATCTCAGAAATCCAGAACCCGAAAGAACGGAATCGTTTCGACTCGTCACTCGACTTTGGCGATGGTTCTAGAATTTCTACGGATGACAACGGCGGCGACACGACCACCGGTTTTATCGGTTCAACACAGTTTTTCGGTGTGCTCATGGCACTTGGGCTTCTCTGTGTTGCTGGACTTGGCACGCTTATTCTTGGCAATTTCTAAAACAGAATAATAGAATGTTTTGCCTACGATTTAGTAATTATAAAATTTTGAAGAATAAGCCAATTCTATGAGAATTAAAATTTAAAAATGTTTTCAATCAAACTTATAGATTGATTTTTTTTAACGCCAATTTGATCAATTTTTTAATTAACAAAATGTTTTTTTGTTATTTTATTTTGTAATAATGCACAATTACAGTAATGCAATATGTAGTAGAATAGCAGTTTGTAAACCAACGGAACGTTATTTGTTCCATTATTTTTAAAATTTAGTTCTAATAATATTTTAAAAACAATCAAATCAAATTTTATTAAAAAAAAAACTTGCGTCGGTACTATTTGCAAAGAAATTATTCTACCTTTTTTTGAGTGATTACATTTTGAGTAACTTTTACATCATCCCTAACATTTATTATCAGAAAATGTTTATTACAGCGTCAACCGCTGCGGCGTATTAATGTATAAATTAAAGGCGGTAAAGTTCTTAAAATGCCTCCATTTTTTTTATGAGTCATGTTTATTGACTGCGTAAAGTGGCTTGCAAGTCTCACGAGAATAGTAAACTTTTTTACTTTTAGGAGCGTACTAAATATTTCGTGACTCGCAAAAATCGTGGCTTGCCACGTGTACCCATTTTTTACATTAAAACGATTTATAATAGACGATTAAGCAAGCAATCCAATGATCATTACATGACTTACCTTTGAAGTTCGTGATACAATAAAATTCTAAAAGTTTTCTGCCCGTATATGGGTTTTATAATTGTTAATGCACATTAATGTTATCAAGTTTTATGTTATTTAGAACATGCATTAATTTGCTACTTAATTATATATATTATATCAAATCATTTGCCAATGTTAGGGACATAAAGAGATTTTATTAGTTAATGGCGATGAAAGCTATTAATTATACAAAACCATTAAAATCACTTTCGATGCTTTTAGAATTTTAAGATGCCTGAACATTAGTTATTTTTTTTTTCTGAAAATACTTTGTGATTGTACGTACTACACTTGATAGATAGTATGAACATGGATAAATAATACACGTACATATGAACATATAATTTAAGAACGAGTATGTAGCTAAAACTTTGGATATTAATAATTGGGGCACATAATGGGGAATTAATATACTGGGATTCATAAATGAAAAAGTAACTCACCAACTCAGGATTCGCGGTACTATCAGAATTCCTGTGCTTAGTGATTGCGTACTCAGGAGGTCCAGCGATTACAGGCTTGTCGGCTTGGAGAGCTCTGTAGAGTTGAGGCTGCTGTTGTTGCGACGCCGATTGCTGGTCATTGTAGCTTGGCTTCGAATTGGGAGGTACTATTTCAACGGGACTCCAAAGTCTGCCATCCTGCACGTGTTGATATATTTGCGACTGTGACACTTGTTGGTACGCGGCGCTCGTGCTTGACGAGCCCGAAGAATTCGGTCGACTTTTAGAAGGTTGCTGTTGCTGCACCTGTTGCAATTGTTGCTGTTTCAGTTGCTGATGCTGTAATTGTAACTGTTGCTGCTTCTGGAGCTGTTTCTGCTGCAGCTGCTGAAGCTGCTGCTGTTGGAATTGTTGTTGTTGAAACTGCTGTTGACGTTGCTGTTGGACCTGTTGTTGTTGTTGTTGCTGCTGCTGCTGCTGCTGCTGGAGCTGTTGTTGTTGTTGTTGTTGCTGCTGCTGTTGCTGCTGTAATTGTTGTTGTTGGAGACGTTGTTGTTGTTGATGCTGGTGCAGTTGTTGATGTTGATGTTGCTGGATTTGCTGCTCGTGCAGCTGAAGAGCATTATAGGGCATTGGCCAGTTCATTTGCATGTCTGAAACTGGAAAAAGAAGAAATAATGAAAAAAATATTTTAAAACACTAAACTTGTAAATTATTTCGTCAAACTAAAGTGGCTTGAAGTATACGTACAACTGTTTCAATAAACCATCACGTGTTTTAATTTCTTTAATTTGTATAAGAAACTACTTCTTCGTAAGTAAATGATTTTCGATTGATTTGTGATTCTTTAATTAGTCGAATATATTTGATTTAAACGGGGATCAATGAATATTCGTTTATTGACTAATTCATTTTTAAACATACTAATAATTTTTACATTAAATATGCGTGCATTTGATTTAATTTCCATATGTGTAGGCCTGATAATTCAAAATTATTCATTTCTTATCCTAATTAAATTTACTGGGATTCAACAATGCTTGGAAATTAAATTAATTCCCTCTTTAAATATAAAAAATTATTCATCGAAGTATTTTATAATAAAAATTTTAAATAAAATTCATTATTAAATACGATATTATTGTATTCGACTATATGATTAAAAATAGATAAAACGTAGCACTCAATAATTATGCGTTTAAAAAACAAAGTAAAAAATCATAAATTAGTTAATGATGCTGATGACATTGATTTTCTACGAAATTAATTGTTAAGGAATTTTATGGGTTTAATTTTGAAATTAAATTAACTGCAAGTGTTCACGTTAACGTTTCAAACATCACAAGAATTTGTGTAAGCAAGATTATATATCTACTTTGTAGAAAATTTCAATAAAATTTTACTAAAACATCTTCCTCACCTCGACGTCTCTTCTTCTTGTCTTCCTTAACATTGTCAGAGCTCAAATCCGGCATCGATGGTCTCTTGGTCGCAACTTTCGCGTATTCCGCTATTTTCTTTTCTTCCCTGGACAACTCCCTCATATCAACCTTATCAAAGTGCAGTCTCTGCAGCACCTGTTGCTGCGTCTGAAACTGCGAGCGAAGCGGCGACTGGTAGGGCCCGTTCGTGGTTAACTCCGTAATAGTAACACTTTCATTGCTTTGTTTAAGCTGTTGCGGTGAGAATCGATAATGTCCATTCGTAGTTACCTCCGTAATAGTTATACTTCCATTGCTCAGTCTCTCCTGATGACCGTCGGCCCAGGTGCCAGGAACATTCGCAGCCATAAGGGCTTCGCGTGGACTGTTAGTCAGTGCCTTTTGATTTAATTTGTCTGGAGATCGTTGCGGGTAGATTATCGTACCCATGACTGGGGTAGTCGGAGGATTATTGTTAGGGACTAATTCCTCGATTAAGAAGGAAGAGTAATTTCGAGGTGACGGGGTTGCTGGTTTTACGGTTACCGTTTGTTGTTGCTGGTTATTTGATGCCCGAGAGATAGGTTCGACTATCACGCTTCTTGTTTGTTGAACTATTGTTGATTGGGCTGTTGTTGGTTGAATTATTGTTAATTGGGCTGCGTCTGTTTGGTCTACTGTTAATTTTCGTGGGGCTATTAATGGTTTGGTTATTGTTGATTGGGATATCGTTGGATTGTCTGTCACTGGTTCAATTATTGCTGATTGAACTACCATTGACTGGGCTATTGTTGAGTGAGCTACTGATGGGTTGGCTGTCTTTGATTGGACTATCGTTGATTGAGCTATCGTTGATTGAATTGTCGTTGGTAGAGCCGATGTCGGCTGGATTGCCGTTGATTGAATTGATGATGTTGGGCGGGTTGTCACTGACTGGTTTATAGATTGCTATTTGATTCAAGAGAAAATTTTTCTTAAGCGATCACAATGAAATAGATCGTAGTTAGGATAGGAGTTATCATTTTCTGATTAATTATGTAATATACATTGGAGAGAAATGCTTTGAATGTAGAATAAAGGTAACTCTTTCCTCTCTCTTTTAATGTAATGCAATAATTATCATCGCAGCAAATGTTACAGTAGCTGGTTTAGTTAAATTAAAATCTTATTTAATTAAGTAAATGATAATTAATAAACAAATTAAAAAACGAATATATTTATTTATAAATAAATGCATTATTTATATTTTATTTTAATAATAATTAAACTCATTTAATAATTAATACTCATTAAATTTTAACATCGATTGATTTGTGCACGTTGGAATCGTCATTTTTGTATAACTTTTGCGTAAAAGTTTTTTGTAATAATTCCCGTAGAATTATTTAGATACAAAGAAATGTCTTAAGTTTTATATATTATTTTATTCAATTTTTAAAATCCAAAAACATATAAAAAAATGCTTTTATTCAAAATTCAAAGAAAAAAATTGGAAAAAAATATTTTTCACTGTTTTTGGTCTTACTCGGATAAAAACTATGCGCTCTCAACAATAAAAAATATAATTGACTGCATTGAGATTAAATTCGAGTAAAATCTCGCCAAAATACTAAAAAAAACAAACAAAATGCAATATGCAGCTCCAACATTCTAACCGTACACATACCGCATATAAATCAATATTAATTAACTTTAACTTTTAGAACAACCCTTTAAAATCAGCATGACTAGACTACATTTATTGTGAAATAGTACGCCCTCTCGCACTCGTATGTAGGATGCTTTACATAGGCGCTTGTCGCAGTATTGGGTCCGATTCTCCGCTCCTGGCGGCGCTCAGATATTGCCTCTTCGATAGGAAATAATTCGATTATCAAGGCAAATTGTTTACCAGTGAATGTGGGAATGGTCCTACGATAGAGAGAGTTTACTTGTCGAGCCGCTACGAAGTTTGCTTTATCCAAAGCTAGGAAATCCTCTGAAGCAAATTTCAGCTCGAGAATTCCAGTTTGTTCGACAAATGTTATTTAGTTTATGCAATGACGTGAGATTTAATTCTTGGATAAATCTGCAGTGAATTGTATTCTTCAGTTTTAAAAATGTGATTGGCGATTCGGATTGACTTGGAAATTTACTAAAATGATGGTTAAATATAGGATTTTGAATATGTGCAAATTGTGCCTTTCTCTGTCAGTTTTTTTTAAATTGTTTTCATTTGGAATCTTTTTCCATTTTCAGTAATAAATTTTAAAACATTTAATACTTTTTTTAACAGGTAACAAAACTAGAAGTTTTTCTTTTGATAAACAAAAATCTAATTAATGACATTTATAAGTGAGATGAAGATAATTTTATAAAGTAGGTTAAGATTTTTAATATTTTATATTTTTTTAATTCATTGATAAGATTTATATAATAGATATCTCAAATGTAATTGACTCATCCTTCTGTGGTTGCTATTATTAAAAGTATTTATAACCTTTATTAATAAAAAAATATTAAGCAAGTATTTTATCTTATAAATTTTTATCTTACACGTTCATAAATCCTTTGCGTTCTAAAATAACAATTTTAAGCTCATAGCTTTTCAAAATTTTTCCTGTTTTTCATCCACGTTACACGAATTTGGAATATAAATTGTTAAAACGTGCGCATTCGTTTTCTTTTTTTTTTCAGAAATAATGGACAAATTCACATTGCTTGATAATAATTAAACATAGAACGTAATGCGCACAATGAATATTTACGATTCGTCAAGTACACCTTATTTCATGTTTTAAACTGTCTCGGAGAAAAATAGTTATTTTTATTGGACAACAGAGCTGTGCATAAAACCATGAAATATTCGATATCTGTTGTGTGCAAAAATTTGACGAGCTTCAGCTTTGATTGTAGAAAACCGCGGGAAAAATCTATTCACAAATTCCGTTTCAATACCAAGTATTGTAAAGGATCTCAAAATTGTATATCCCGACGTTGGTAACCCGATGCCACGAAAGTTCATCAAAGCCGAGATTATGACCCAGTTCTCAGAGTAACAACTAGCTAATCAATATTATATTTCCGCAAAATTCAAACTCGTATCCTATTACTACGATCGAACAATTATACAAAAAAGTGAACAAACCGTGACTGTTGCAGTTGCGTAAGCTGTTGGAGATGCAACGATAGGTGCTAAAGCCCTCACGCTTCCGGAAGGTGTCGGGGATCGAGCGGCAGAGGTGATGGTCTCAGCGGAAGGGCTCAGTCTTCTATGCACCTCCAATTCTCTCGGAATTGCGGGAAATCCATCTAGCTGCTGCTGCGGAGACTGTTTCTGAACCACCTCGAGAGTAGGCGAGGCGATTTTCGGCGACATATCCGGAGTTTTTGGCGCCGGTGACGGTCTTTTGTTGACGCTTCCGTAAACCCTGAAAGCAGAAAAAGTAGGGGGCGCATTGTTTTATGTTTCCAGCTTTTTATCGGCCGTTTTTTGTTATGCTTCTTTCGTGGGAAGCGCGTAAAAGAGATGGGACTTTGCGGCACGCAGATTCGCAATCATTGTCATGCAGGTTTTTAAAAGCGCAGAACGCGTTTTTTTCGCGAGGAGTGATAATAAATTTATTAAAGTTGAGTGGAGATTAGTTTTATCGGCGGCGATGAGAGAGTTAAACTGATTGAATATTTTTGAAAAATTTTTTTTCTGTGTTGCTTCTGAAAAAAATTAATCAGTTTTAGTTTTATCTAAGAAGATAAATTTTAATTATCAAGAGCTTTGGGATAGTACATTTATTTTTTATTTCTTACTTTAAGCTATTTTCCATTTTTATTTCAGCTTATTTTAATTAATATTTAAGTAAAGATAATTTACTATTTTTCGAGCAATAGTATTCAAATTCAAATGTTCATGCTTACCTAATAACGGAATTATATCTGTGGCAAGCTGAGGGCTCATCAATTATAAATTCACTCCCAGTCGTTTCCGGACTTTCTTCTATAATAACAAGATTCTGCAATTCATCATTGCTTTCTAGCTCATTTTCGTTTTGCAACTCATTTTCAACAGTCGCTTCCTCGGCAAACCTCCTGTATAGGTCTGCAGAGGACCTCCTCTGAGGCTCGTGTCTTGTGCCTCTAGCTTCCGGCGAAGCTTCTTCCGAGGTTTCCTCTAACGCTATCGAAGCAAACTGATGATTGACGATGTACTGCGTCTCTTGGTCAAAGGACTGCAGTGCAAGCAGCGACCTGATGATATCCTCCGAGTGTAAGCAGAATAGCTCAAGACCGACAGGCTCGTAGACGTCGTTGAGCCTGCGCAGAAGATTTGAGAAATCGTTGATTTGAAAATCGCAGAGGTCCATTTTCCCCTTCAGTATAGTACGCTTGAAGCCTTCGCGCGTACCATCGAGTGCATCCTTTAACTTATGCCGCATATCGATCGCTCTGGCTCTTAATAGACGGATCTTTGTGCGCATCCCTAACTTACAAGATTTCCAATGTTTTAAATATTTTTTGCTGCTGCCGTTTGTTACAGATTTCTTGACAATGTCTTTAGTGACACCGTTATTTTGAAAGCAATCAAAACTCGGCATAATATTTTCTAAAGATCTTTCGTTTTCTTGAGACTGAAGTTCTTGCTGGTCTTGCTTTGATTCGGGCTCGGATTGACTTTGTGCTTTTATAATTGGTGACTTATAGTCACGATGCAATTGTAACTCACGATGAAATTGCTTTAGTAACTCTCTTTGTTCGTTCAATAGTTTGTCGGTCCAAAATTTGAACTTTAATCGATTTTGCAGCTTCGGCTTAGACGGTACTGGGGATTCCAAACGGTGTTTTAGTTCAGATTGACTTTGTACTTGCGATTCAAGTCCGCGTTTTTCCGGAGGCTTGGATCGACTTTTTAATTCAAGCTCTTGTTGCAGTTGTTGCATTGCTTCCCTTCGACTACGTACTAATGCTTCAAATGGCCGCTTTAACCGTTTAGATTTAAGTTCAAGATTCAACTGTGACTCAGAATATGGTTTTAATTGTGACTGAGATAGTAATTTAGGTAGAGACTGCAGTTGAGATTGAGTTTGCAATTGAGGTTGTGACTGTGATTGAGATAATGATTTAGGTTGTATTGTAGGTTGACTTTGTGATTGTGATTGAAGATGTTTTTGTAACTGAGACTGTTGAGGTTGTGATTGTTGTTGCTGACCTTTTGAATCGGACTTTAGAGCTGATAATTTTGATATTTCTTGGTGCTCCTGAGTAGGTAGCACATCCGGATTCGGACTATGTACGTAGAAATGAAAAATAAAGCGTGATTAAGCTCTAACTTCGAATTGAGCTTCGGATTTTTAAGATTGAAAGTTATTTAAATCGCAAATTTCCGTCTTAAATCTGCACATGCAAAAATCAATGTTACATATTTCGTTTAATTGGTTGTTTTTCAGTTGTGACTTGTTCTACAGCCACTTTAAAATAAAATTAGATAAATTTAGCTTGCGATTTAATTAAATTTCTTACCAAAGTATTATATAATTAATTATAAAGATACAATTTTGTTTATATAAATTGATGCAGCTAAAATAGTGCTGCACTATATATAGTTTATAAAATTAAATGCTGATATCTAAAAATGGAAAAAAATTATAACTACTCTAGAACAGAAAAAAAGTTTAACCAATTTTCTTATACCTTAATCGTGCTTACAGTTATGTTCGAATGATTGTAAGTTAATTATCGTTTATGAGCGGGTAAAAAAAGGTTTGCGGTAATCCGATACGAACGGTCTAAATAAGTTTGCTTAAATTACAATAACCGAAAAACACGAACTGAAAAAAATCATACTCCTCGCCGAAATTATTTTAAGAATCAAAAATAAGCACTCGACTTACGTATTATTCTGCGCAAGCATAGATCCTTTCCAAACGAGATAAGGATTAGCCTTCGGACTCATATCTTGCGATAAGTCGATCCTATCTGTCCTAGTTTCTTTTATCCCCAGCTCGGGCATCGATGGGATCACAATTTCAATGCTCTTTGGAGTATTCAAATCATTATTACACGCCGCTCTATCCGACCCCATAATTTCAGCTCCGTTCAAAGCTCCTCCATTTGCTTCCCGGCTGCTCTCAATTATACAATAATTGGGCGATCCAACGCTGTTCGAGTCCTCGTCCTCGGTGCAAATTCTAAGCAAGGCTTTCTCCTGCGGGCGCGCGGCTGTCGTGGTCTTTTCACGATGCGAGTGAATCTTCTTCAGTCGTAGGGGAGGGACCATTTTTGAAGGAGCGCTATTCTCGACCACGATGTCCTCAAGAATTTGTGCTCGCGGTGAGCTGCAACGCTGCTGTTTCGCTGAAGGGCTGTCGTTGCTGGTATTGGAGGTACGGTCGGCCGAGATTTCGGCGGCGCCATTCCGTGGTGACTCTGGATTATCTGTTGATTCTTCGTCGGATATAGGCTCCAAAATCGGTAGGTCCAAGTACTGCTTCTGAGGAGTTTTATCTGAAATTGAAAGCAGAATTCCAATTTACTTGAGCATTGTATTTTTCGCAAAAATTTAGGAAAGGTATGTTTCGTAAATGGCATTATTTATGAAGGGAAATCTATAGTATCTAAGAATTCATTTAATATAAAAAGTCAATATCTTGAAGTATTGTATTCAAGAGCTTGTTTATAACAATATGCGACGCGTCTTGTCAACAAGGAGCGACAGCGCCCTATTTTTTAAATATCTTTAAATAAAGTAGTGTTTAACTAATAATTTTATATTATTTAAATTGTTAAGATTTGAAACATTCAGAATTCATTTCTTACAGGAAATAATCAAGTGAATTTTGGCTTGTGAATCTTCCCTTTATTATTCTATTATGGTAAAATTTGTTGAAAATGTATAAATTAACAATTCCATACGTGAATTTTCAAGAAGTATTATTTATTCAAAAATAAATGCGTAGAATAAAAATAAAGAGAATTATTGCAGTGGATTAGCGTGAAAAACCGACTGACGTCTGTGCCTCCCTAACAGCTCAGTATTATTATTTATTCAAAAAACGAAGGGGGACTCGCGTTACCCGCGTAGAAACAGAAGTATCATGTAATAACTGCTTTTAAATATTTATCAATTTTATATAAAGGACCAAATTGATATAATAAGCAACAAAATTATACTATAATTTTATTTGCGAATTGAAGTAAAATTAGTTTTTGCAATGCTCAATGATGCGTAACAAATTGCTTCATTATAACGCGTTTGCGACTGTCAGTGCATATATTTGACGTTTAGAGAAAAATTATAAAATATTATTTACAAAATTCTTTGTTATTAGACTATTATTTATGCTAATTTAGTGTTAATTCGAACAATAACAATTAAGCTGGCTCTAATTTAATATAGTTGCAAATAACATCAAAGCAATATTTCGAATTACAAACATTAATAAGAAGAGCATTTCAATTAACGTATTGATTTGTGCAGTTCCCGCCAGTGGGAGAATATCAAAATTTTCTTTTTATTAGCTACAAACCAAATCAATAAAAGAACGATTAAAAAGCGTCTTTCTTATCAATGAATCTATTAAATTTATCCTTCCACTGTCATCGGGAAAGTACGTCAGGTGTCGTCACCAGTAACCCGACATCTGGACCTTATGTTATTATGAAAGCTTTGTTACCACCAGTACTGCATGCCTAACTGTACCGCGCGCGCACTCTCACACATGTGTTCCGACATTTGTATTTAGATCAACTCGTTTTACTTGATGCACTAGTATTATCGAACGATAAAAATGTTCTTACATCGTAACGAAATCATACACAGCTTTACGATAAGGAAAACTCTTGTAAAAGTAGTTTTACAATTTTACAGATATCCATCACACCTTTTTTTCCACGAGTGCTCCGCGAGTGAACTAAAAAAAGATTATCCGAGCGTCAGTTTCACTAAATCACGCACATCCCTCCATATGCTTCCGCGCGGGAAAGTGCGTTGCACGGTTCATCGTCTGACCTGAATACTGGACTAATTGTTTACATCAGTAGTAGAAAATTATCAGGAAGCTTCGACATTTTACACAATTTCCGCTGAAACGATAAGCCCGCAAAAAAGTTATCGTCGTCTTGAGGCAGAACTCCTCGTGCACCGCACGTGCCTGAAAACCTAACCCGGCACGTCGGAGACACGGATTACGTGGCCTTCTCGCACCTTATCTGCCCGTGCGCGCGTGCAAACAAACGTGCATGCGTGGATAGTGCATACGTACTCTCTCTCTCTCTCTTTCTGTCTTTTATTTCCTCGCCGATGAAGAGTCTGACGAGATAGCGCCGGTACTACTGGCCTTTTCTACTATAAGTAACTCGCGTTCACTCGCGCTGCGGATCTCGCCGCGGATCGTCGCGCGGCGCCGTTTGCCGCGTTAGTAAGTTGGTAATTGATGGCGAACCGAACGGAGCTGCCGAGAGGAGATGGCGGTGGTGGTAACAAGGAGATAACAATTGCGAGGCTTTAAGGCGCGCCGCCGTCACCCGCTGTCGATGCTTCTCGTGAATTGCGTCATCGGGAGAGTATGCTTTTTCAGTCGCCCGATAGCTGTATTTATGAATGATAAGCGCGGAGGAGGTTTATAAAAAGGGGCGAGCGAGCTCGTTTTCTCTCATTCGGCGGTGGAACGCTGACGATGCTGCATGCGACGGGGGAACACCGAGGCTTTGCATCGGGAGAATTGAAACGGAAATTGAAGGATGTTTAATTTCTGCGGAATTAAAAGTTGATGATATTTTTTTGGTGGTTAATAACTAGAGAATGCAATTAAGCTTTGAAACAAAGCCAAAAATCAGACAAAAATTTTTGCGAGATGATATTCATTTTATTACCTAGTGAAAAGCTTTGTTTACCCCGCTTGAAAAATTCCAAGTATAGTTTCATTCAATTAAAATTGAAAATGTCATTCTTTAATTAAATGCAGCAGCCATCAGCGACTGCTCTTGCAGCGAAGAAACGGCTGTTTTACGAAAGAAAAGCTTTTCACTTTCCTCCCTTTCGAGTTCCATTCTTCTGCGCACACTTCGAGTACTTCTTTATCATGTTAGTTCTTCAAGCACTTGTAATTGCTGTAATTATATGATTTCAAGTTATGTTCTTACTTTTAATTGAGCCGCATTACTATTAACTGCTCTCCTTTCGTCATTTACTCGAACCATTTGTTTAATCGTTTATGAACTTTTTTAAATGGTCAAAAACTTACTATAAGATAAATTGTACTCAAAGTATTTCTTACAAGAGTAAAGAAAGTAGAGTTTACGGAAAAAACGTTTATTCGTTTTCCAAATATTAGTTTAGGAATATAGAAGTTGACGTTTATTTATAATCCAAAACGTTTAATGTTTGCAGTACTGTGTAAATCGATAAGAAAAATATTTTTAAAAAAGAATTGATTTTCACAAAAATAACAAACTCTCTATAAACATTGTTGAACATTTACGCTAGATTTTTGTAAAAGATAAACTTTAAAAATAGAACGCAACTCTTTTTTCCTGTGGTATGACTATTTACTCTATATGTTTAGTTTTATTTTAAATTAGATTAATAATAATAATAATAATTAATTGTTATTAATTTTATATAAATCTATGCATGCTCTTTATCTTAGTAATTGATTAGCAGGGTCATTAACATATAATTATTACTGTACGTTTAAAACCTAAAAAAAGTTAAAACTTGTTTAGATGTTTTTATTTTACTTCTGCTAGGTAGTCGCGTCTGCTTTCAGTTTGCTTAACAGGCTTAATAAAAGAAACTTAAATAAATTGTGGATTACTCAAGATGATTTATCGATTTGACCTTCATATGTAATTCTAAAACTTGTCTTTATTTTGAGAATCGATAAGTAGTAATCTTTCTACGATAAGTATTTTTTTGTCGTGTAAAGATATTACGCGTAAATGTTGTCTTTACGAGAATTTTACTTGATTCATTACGTTGTTGCATTTTATCTGACTCGAAAATAAAATTTTAAGATAATTAAAACGTGGCAATATATACTAAGTAGTGAGTTACTCAAAGCGATAACAATTTTTTACTATTGAATCGAGTTTAAGATTTTTTTAACAAGAATATCAGAATCATTGATAAGCAAATAATTCTGCTGATTTCACAGTTCATTTCATTAGCACTAAGCTGTGCGAACGCCTATCATTCATCCGTAAATGCATCTCGTTAATGCAAACTTGAAACGTATCGTTGTGTAATAGTTAATATTATATGCTACATTCAAATAAGATAACAGTCAAATCGTAGTAAAACAAAATTAATTAAAAATTAGTCGAAATTTAAAATTTTTTAGTTAAGACCCTTAAAATATTAAGATTAAAAACGGGTCGTTTCAGTTCCCATAATCGCGATTTAATTAGCAAATGTGGAGTTTAATGAGGTTAAGCCCATGAATCTAAGCGTCTTTACAACAAACTCTGCACATTGCAACGTCAGCTTCACCAAAGGGGGGAGAGGGAGGAAGAGGAGAGACGGTTATACCGTAGCCCCCCAGTAACTAAATTTCTCTGTTGCAGAGAGCCGGGCATCAAAGGGAAGATGCGAGCTGTCACGGTGTCATCGCCCGGGAGATCCGGCAGTTTTAATCGGATTGCTGAACGCGACCCGGATACTGCAAGCTACCTTATTAAACAGTTCTGCTTCTGCTGTTTACCTGTTTACCGCAGTTTAAGTTCATTTTAGATTGAATGCGAACAATGTATTGGAATTTTTCAGATCATTTATTGCATAAATATATACGAACATATGAGGTTTAAGGCTAGTATCGTTACGAGTTTTGCCAATATCTTCTGTGTATATTTGTTTAGATTTTGTAGCGGTTGAACTCTACATCATTCAATACCAATCAATATTTACAAATTTAAATTACAAATCAGAAAAGGAATTTATAATCGTATTTTTAGTGTGTGTAAGTGACCATGCAACTACCAAGAAAATTTGCAATCCTCTTAAACTATAAATTTTCGATCAACTTAAATCTTGTTTTGCTGCAGCATAATCGTAGACAAAATATTTTTTTATCTTTATCTAATGATTTGATTACTGACTAATAAGAACAACTCAGGATGATGAATAATAAGTTTCTTATCAACCAAAGCTATGTTTGCATGTAATCGAAGTCCTCGACTACGCAGTTAAAGCAATTTGCTGACGAAATTATGCTGATGAAATACAGATTTGATTTCCTCTTGTGTATTTTTACGTAATATATATCAATCTATTTTAAACTTATTCGAAACTTTAATAATTCTCAGTAAAAATACAAGTTTAACATGAAAAAATGGGTCGCTTTTGTTTTCTATAATATACGCAAACTCACCATCTTCCGGCGAATCCTTGCTCTCGTCCTTCTTCTCATCCACCTGCTCCTCCAACTCGACGCTCCTCTCGCTCCCCTGACTCTTGAGAGGCTCTTCCTGGCTAAAGACGACGCTGCTGTTGCTGTCGATCTTGAATCTCGGGCTAATTTTCGGCTGTACCTGCGAGCTCTGAGCTGAGTAGGCGACGGCGTTGGCTCTGCGCCGCGGCGGCGGCGGCATCGGTCGCAGCGGCAGCGTGTGGTTCGGCTGGACCGAGCAAGCGAAGGTGGGCAGATCTCGCAGCGCCGTCGCGAATCCATTGCCTGACGACATTCGACCTGCTGGCGTCTGCTCCAGCATCGTCGATGTCAAGCTGCTGCCGTGGTGAGTATCTCCTGCAAATCAGAAGGGAGAAAATGGGTTAGACTCGAGTGGAATGAATTGATTAGGTGGGTGGGAGCGGTGCAGGTGGCGGTGTAAAATGGGTCAGTGGTTGAGATTTTGAGAATCGGAACTTCTCATGGCTGTTCGCTAGCTCGTTATACAAAGCTGTGCACAAAACAACATGAGCACGTGGGTATTCAATAATATGCTGATACTAATGTAAGCGCTCTTGTATATGTATTGTAGACGATATTTATAAGCAAATGAAAGTGGATTTTGATTATAAAGAGTAATGTAAAATTAATAAAGCAAAATAATTTGTAAATGTATGATTTTTAAAGATGATTTTTAATTGCTTAATATATCACCGTCAGTTTCTCCGACTTTATTGTGAAAGGTTTCTTCGTTCTCATTGGATTTAATAGAAAGTAAAGATAAATTCTTTTCTTTTTTTCCTTGATTGGGATTTTGATTATCATTTTCTTTTTCCAAATTATCTTCAGATATGGAGTTTTGGAAATTTTCTTGTACGTTAGTTATTCGTTCTTTAGCTCGCTTTTTATCAAAAATGACCAACAATTTCTTTTTTACTTTTAACGATACAGTGCGCTCAAGACCTTCAATTGTTGATTTTTCTGACATATCTGATTGCCAAAAATAAATTAAGACAGGGACGACGCGTTTTGATTTATTTTCTGTTTCAGATAATGAAACTTTTGAAGTTTCTTGTTGATTTTGACTGTTAAATTTGCTAAGCATTCTCTTTCACTACAAATTTAAAAATTATAATTTTGAAATTAATTTTTTTCTAAAGTAAGATTAGATATAAACTCATATCCATAATATGTACGGAGAAAAAATTTTCATTTGTAATAATAATAAATCTTTATGTTTAATATTTTTTTTCTATATTTTACTTTATTATTTGTAATGCTTTTACTTGACATGTAACAAGTTTAAATACTATATCTAAAGATTTAACCAAATTCCAACAAAACGCGCAGAACTTCATATGTAAAAAATAGATAATTTACAAGAAGACAGAAAGTCAATGCACAGTTCTAAAAAAATATTCTCTTTGAAAATATGCATTTTAAAACATATAGGGATAAAAATATTAAGAAATTTTTTTTAAATTTTCATTGGGTATATAATTTATGAAAAAGCCTGAAACACATATTCTACTACACTGAAACACGTACCAACTTTATTAATTAACTTGTTTTGAATATTACACATTCTTAAGGTATGCCCTTGTCTACCGCATTTAGTACAATATTTAAATCTATTAACACATTTCTCCACATGATGATCATTTTTGCCACAACAAAAACAAACTTTACTTGGTATTCTGTCCTGCTGCCTTAAAAATTGGGTTTGCTGTCGATTTAAGAATTTACTTCGCGTACCAGTTTGTGTTCTTCGGATTTGTGATACGGTATATACTCCAGTTTTTTTAGTACTATTCTCAGTAGAATGTGTTTTTTTCGTAAATGTTTCTGTTTCTTCAGTTAATTCAACTTCTGTAGCTATTTTTATTAATTTTTTTAAAGAACCAGCTGCCTTAAATACTTTAAAGCACAGTGCATCTGACGTAACTCCTTCTGTTAATTGTTCTTTAATTTTGTATTCCTTAACTGTGTGTTGGTGCCCTTCTTTTTCTTGATTCAATTCAAAACGTGCTGTATATCCAGCTCGAGGATGAAAATGGCTGTCTAATTTTTTCACTAATTCATCAAAATTAAATTTCTTGTCTTGTGGTGAGTCTGGTGAACACAAACTGCACAGAATTTCATATACTTGCGTGCTTAATTGGGTTATTAAAAAGGCCTTCCGCTTTTCCTCGGGAATATCATTTAGTGTTATAAAAGAATTAAGTTGCTCGACGTATGCTTTCCAATTGTCACCGTGCTTAAAATTTTCTAAGCTTATTGATGTCATTTTGGAATTTCTATTTTTTTACAGGTTTTCAAAAGTAACTTTTTATTAATTAACTTAATAATTTTATTATAGCTTTAATTAATTTCACTTGATTATCAAACATTTTTCTTTTTATCAGGAAACA